>CANSZD010000128.1:0-149592 GCA_947648045.1 Beta corolliflora
ACTTTCCTTTGATTCAATTGGCTTTGTTTGACTTCATTTTACTTTAATTTGATTCAATTAACTTTGTTAGCTTTTGATTTTATTTGATTCAAATAGCATTCGCTCAATGCATTTGAGTTTCATTTAATTAATAAGTTATCTTTGACTTCATTTGACTTGAATTTGATTCAATTATCATTGTTGAATGCATTTGAGTTTCATTTGATTCAATTAGCTTTGTTAAATGCATTTGAGTTCCATTTGATTCGATTACTATGTTGACTTCATTTGACTTTCATTTGATTCAATTAGCTTTGTTTAATGCATTCAGTTTCATTTGATTCAATTAGCTTTATTTGAATTCATTTGACTTTCATATGATACAATTAGCTTTTAGCGACTTGTTTTGACTTTCATTTTATTCAATTAGCTTTATCCAATGCATATGAGTTTCATTTGACTCAATTAGCATTGTTGAATACATTTGAGTTTCATTTGATTCTATTAGCTATGTTTTGCTTAATTTGACTTCATTTGATTCAATGAGCTTTGTTTGACTTCATTTTACTTTAATTTGATCCAATTAACTTTGTTCAATGCATTTGAGTTTATTTGATTCAATTAGCTTTGTAGAATGCATTTGGAGTTTAATTTGATTTCTATTAGCTATGTTTGACTTCGTTTGACTTTCCTTTGATTCAATTGTTTTGTTTGACTTCATTTTTACCTTAATTTGATTCAATTAACTTTGTTCAAGCATTTGATTTTTATTTGATTCAAATAGCATTCTTTTGAATGCATTTGAGTTTCATTTGATTCAATAAGTTATCTTTGACTTCATTTGACTTGAATTTGATTGATTATCATTGTTGAATGCATTTGAGTTTCATTTGCTTGATTAGCTTTGTTAAATGCATTTGAGTTCCATTTCATTAAATTAGCCTAAATTTTGACTTCATTTGCTTTCATCTGATACAATAGCTTTGTTTAATGCATTTGAGTTTCATTTGATTCAATTAGCTTTATTGAATGCATTTGAGTTTCATTTGATTATATTAGCTATGTTTGACTTCATTTGACTTTCATTTGATTCTAATTAGCTTTGTTTGACTTCATTTTACTTTAATTTGATTCAATTAGTTTTGTTGAATGCATTTTAAGTTTCATTTGATTCAATTAGCTTTGTTGAATGCATTTGACTTTCAGTTGATTCAATTAGCTTTGTTGAATACATTTGGGTTTTATTTAATTGATTAGCTTTTTTTTTGAATGCATTTCGAGTTTCATTTGATTAATTAGCTTTATTTGACTTCATTTGAGATTCATTTAATTCAATTATCTTTGTTTGACTTCATTTTACTTGTATTTGATTGATTATCATTGTTGAATGCATTTGAGTTTCATTTGATTAATTAGCTTTGTTGAATGCATTTGAGTTTCATTTTGATTCAATTAACTATGTTTGACTTCATTTGACTTTCATTGATTCAATTAGCTTTGTTTAATGCATTTGAGTTTCACTTGATTCAATTAGCTTTGTTGGAATGCGTTTGAGTTTTATTTGATTCTATTTGCTATGTTTGGCTTTGTTTGACTTTCATTTGATTGATTAGCTTTATTTGACTTCATTTTTTTTTAATTTGATTCAATTAGCTTTGTTGAATGCATTTGAGTTTCATTTGATTCAATTAGCTTTATTTGAATTCATTTGATTTCATTTGATACAATTAGCTTTGATTAACTTCATTTGACTTTCATTTGATTCAATTTCTTTATTGATTGCATTTGAGTTCATTGGATTAATTAGCTTTATTGAATGCATTTGAGTTTCATTTGATTCAATTAGCATAGGTTTGACTTCATTTGATTTTCATTTGATTAATTAGCTTTGTTTAATGCATTTGAGTTTCATTTGATTAATTGAGCTTTCATAATGCATTTGAAGTTCATTTGATTCTATTAGCTATGTTTGACTTCATTTGACTTTCATTTGATTCAATTAGCTTTGTTTCGACTTCATTTTACTTTAATTTGATTCAATTAGCTTTGTTGAATGCATTTGAGTTTCATTTGATTCTATTAACTATGTTTCGACTTCATTTGACTTTCATTTGATTCAATTAGCTTTGTTTGACTTTATTTTACTTTAATTTGATTCAATTAGCTTTGTTGAATGCATTTGAGTTTCATTTGATTCAATTTGCTTTATTTGAATTCATCCGACTTTCATTTGATATAATTAGCTTTGATTGATTTATTTGACTTTCATTTGATTAAATTAGCTTTATTCAATGCATTTGAGTTTCATTTGATTCAATTAGCTTTGTTAAATGCATTTGAGTTCCATTGATTTAATTGCTATTTTGACTTCATTTAGCTTTCATTTGATTCAATTAGCTTTGTTTAATGGATTTGAGTTTCATTTGATTCAATTAGCTTTGTTTAATGGGTTTGAGTTTCATTTGATTCAATTAGCTTTGTTGAATGCTTTTGAGGTTCATTTGATTCTTTTTTTACATTTGACTTTATTTGACTTTCATTTGATTCAATTCTTTGGTTTGATTTCATTAAACATTAATTTGATTCAATTAGCTTTGGTTGATTTCATTTCACTTTAATTTTGATTTGATTAGCTTTGTAGAATGCATATGAATTTCATTTGACTCAATTAGCTTTGTTGAATACATTTGAGTTCATTTGAATCTATTAGCTATGTTTGACTTCATTTGACTTTCATTTGAATCAATTAGTTTGTTTGATTTCATTTCCTTTAATTTGATTTTGTTCAATGCATTTGAGTTTTATTTGATTCAATTAGCTTTGGAGAATGCATTTGGAGTTTCATTACTCAATTTGCTTTGTTGAATACATTTGAGGTTCATTTGATTCTATTAGCTATGTTTCACATCATTTGACTTTCATTTAATTCAATTAGCTTTGTTTGACTTCATTTTTATTTTAATATGATTCAATTAACTTTGTTGATGCATTCGAAGTTTTATTTGATTCGAATAGCATTACTGGATGCATTTGAGTTTCATTTGATTCAATATATTTTTTTTAATTCATTTGACTTGAATTTGATTCAATTATCATTGTTGAATGCATTTGAGTTTCATTTGCTTAATTAGCTTTGTTGCCATGCTTTGAGTTCCATTTGATTCAATTAGCTTTGTTTGATTTCATTTGACTTAATTTGATTCAATTAGCTTTGTAGAATGCATATGAGTTTCATTTAATTCAATTAGCTTTGTTGAATACAATTGAGTTTCATTTGATTCTATAAAGCTATGTTTGATTTCATTTGACTTTCATTTGATTCAATTAGCTTTGTTTGACTTCATTTTACTTTAATTTGATTCAATTATGCTTTGTTGATGCATTTGAGTTTTATTTTAATTAATAGCATTTTTGAATGCATTTGAGTTTCATTTGATTCAATAAGTTTTCTTTATGAATTTTATTCATTATCATTGTAGAATGCATTTGAGTTTCATTTGATTAATTAGTTTTTTTTTAAATGCATTTGAGTTTCATTTGATTGATTAGCTATGTTTTTCTTCATTTGACTTTATTTGATACAATTAGCTTTGTTTAATGCATTTGAGTTTCATTTGATTCAATTAGGCTTTGTTGAATGCATTTCGAGTTTCATTTGATTTAATTAATTATGTTTGACCTTTATTTGACTTTTTATTTGATTCAATTAGCTTTGTTTGACTTCATTTTACTTTTATTTGATTCAATTAGTTTTATTGAATGCATTTGAATTTCATTGATTCAATTAGCCTTTGTTGAATGCATTTGAGTTACATTCGACTTCAATTAGCTTTGTTTGAATACATTAGGTTCATTTGATTATATGATATGATTACACGTCCAAGTGAATGAGCAATCAAGAAATCTCGGAGCAAAGGATCGAACTTGATGAAATAATGAAGTCAGAAATTTATGTTCTAAGTCATCGGATATGATATATCAAAATACCACTCCGAATATTTCAATTAACTCTTAATCTCACTTACACCACTCCGAATAAAGTAGATTAAACACTAAGTAAATAATCACTCCTGAAAATTCTCAATGTGTGAAAGTAATTGATCACACAATTAAATTCAATAACAAAGCTTTAGGTAAATCTCACATGCCTTGAATGATAGCATGGAACTATTATTTATAATAGAATAAACTTGTCCTCCACTGGACTAAGTAAGGCCGAAAATTAGCCATAAGAATTAAGGAAACACTCTTAATTCCTTACATCCTAATCCCTTGAATCTAGGAGAGAATAAAGGGAGTAAATAAGGAAACAACCAAATCAGCCCATAATCCCCTTCACACGCCTAAACACACAAGAAATAAGGAAAGTATTACAACTCAATGACAACTTGCAAACTTGGAGCACAAGGACCAAATCACACGCCTAAACCAAATCCACACGCCTAATGACACGCCTATTCTTGGTCGAAATATCACAAGATATTTTCGGACCTTTATTTGCTGAAAATTAAAGACTTAATTAAAATAACTAAGACTCTAGAAATGGGGTCATCTTCATGCTTCATCCATGGACTCATCGTCCCACTTGAGAAATGACACAAATGAGGAGTTTGAATTTAAATCAACCCGAACACTTCAAGGACTAAAACAAATCGGATCATTTGGAGCTTGACCTTGACCTTGACTTGTATCATTCTCCCCTCTTCAAAGAATTTGTCCTCAAATTTTCATCATCTAAATAAGGACTAAGATCACCAACATTAAAGGTTGACTCACACCTCCATAATCACTTGGAAGCTCGATCTTATAAGCACTTTCATTAATCACATCAATAACTTTGAATGGACCATCAGCTCTAGGCATAAGCTTGTTCTTCCTTCTACTTGGAAATCGTTCTTTCTCAAATGAATCCAAACCAAATCGCCAATCCGAAATTTCGGTTGTCTTCTATGCTTGTTGGCTCGTTCCTTGTATTGAGTATTCATCTTCTCAATTCTTGCTTTCACTTGCTCACAAGTCTTCTTAAAGGCTTCCAACCTCTTCTTTGAATCAACATGAATTTCGATTTAGTTAGTGACACAAAATCAATAGGAAGGAAAGGATTGATACCATAGACCACCTCAAATGGAGACTTAGAAGTAGTAGAAGAATGAGCTCGATTATAAGCAAACTCGGCGTAAGCTAGCTTTTATATCCCAATCCTTTTTGTGTCTTACTCACCGAGCCACGTAACAAAGCTCCAAGAGTTCTATTAGTCACTTCCGTTTGACCATCCGTTTGAGGATGATGACTTGTGCTAAAGAGTAACTTAGTCCCCACCATCTTCCATAAGCTTCTCCAAAATGACTAAGGAACTTGTATCACGATCACTAACAATACTTCTAGGAATACCATGCAATCGAATAATCTCTTTGAAGTACAAATCCGCCACATGCAAAGCATCATCGGTTTATGCATAGGAACAAAGTGAGCCATCTTCGAAAATCGATCCACCACCACCATAATGGCGTCCTTCCCCTTGAGTTCTGGGCAATCCAACAATGAAATCCATACTCACACTTTCCCCAAGGTGCATCGAGTACGGGTAATGGAGTATAAAGGCCTTTATGGAAGGTACTCTTCGACCTTTGACAAGTAGCACACTTACTAACCACCATATGAACATCCCTCATCATGTTAGGCCGATAAAAACTCTCATTCAAAGTGTCTAATGTCTTTTGAACCACCGAAAATGACCAACCACCCCTCCACTATGAACTTCTCTCACAAGCAACTCCCTCACGCCACTCTTAGGAATGCATAGCTTGTTTCCCTTAAACAAAAATCCTTCTTGTACCACAAACAAAACCACTAGGACTCCTAAAGAACTCACGGAAATCATCATCCGATATGATTTTCGAGGCTATTTTCGGACTCTTTTTGTGTTTTGTGCTTTTTGTGGACGAAAGTAATAAACAAGGGTATGAACAATTCAACTATCTCGGTATGAATTGAACTAGGTTTGAAGAATAAAGCTATCTCAGCTAAATTCAACGGTGTTATTTTTGCTATCTCAGCAAAAACAACAATAATTCACAAAGGAATCACTTTTATCAAAACTCAAACTGATCTTCTTTATTGATTAGGCGCCTATTTATAAGGCTAAGAAGCAAAGAAATCCTTGCTCTCCAAGGCAATACACCACACGCCAACTAGCACATAATTTTAGGAAAGTTTCCCCTAAACCTAAGCCTGGAATCTAGCTGGAACTTAAGGAAACAATAGCTTTAAGGAAAGAGATGCAACACTTTCCTTAAATACCAAAAAAAACACACGCCTAAGTCTAAGCTAATTACAACTTAGATTTTCAGCCCTTATTACAACCAACTAAAATAAAAATGACTCAACGACAATAACTAATTTAACTAACAAACATAATAAAAGACATATTTTTCCGTTACATGTAAAACCTCTACTTTAAGAGTAAAGTAAAACCATGCACCATCCTAATAAAACAAATAAAGATAGTTGACAAACAAATCCTAACCGTAACTAGAATTTGTCCATCCATAACCATATCATACTCCCCCTCTTAAAAAAAACTTGTCCTCAAGTTACATTGTCTTGAAAGCAAGGTACCAAGTCGGCAGAAGTCAAAGTAGCACATATTCCATTCCCAAGCAACACCTTGAATGTCTCGTAACCAAGCTTCTCTATGATCTCAAAGGGTCCCTCATCTATTGGCTCGTCATGCTTATGATTAACGTGCGATCTTTGAGCAGCAAGAGACAACCAAACTCGATCACCCTTAGCTAAGTGTGTGCCTCGTTGCATTTGCAAAACATGAGCACTCTCTCTTTCTTGTTGTACGCGGATTCCAGCACTTTTTGTTGGCATGAACTCAAGCAAATGTGCGAAGAAGCCTCGGTCTGTTGATAGTGGGGTTGTGCCTTAGATGCTTGTGTGGCCGTAGGTAGGTGGGAGATGGCCCGACGAGGGAGGTAAGGGCTGCAGCAACATACGTTTGTCTCCTACCAACACCGAATACGCATTGGTCTTACCATTATGAAGCACTTGACGATCACTTTGCCATGGCCTACCTAGCAGCAACGAACATGCATTCATAGGAATTGCGTCGCACCATAACTGATCCATATAGTCACCCACACGAAAACCAACTAAAGCTTGTTTCTTTACCCATATTCCATCATCATTAAACCAGCTTAGCTTGTAGGGGTTGAGGATGTGCACGTGTAGGAAGTTTCAAAGGATCAATGATAGATAATGCACACGCATTGGTACACGAACCATCAGTCAATAATAAACGAACAAACTTTACCATTAATTAAGCAATTTGAATGGAAAAGATTGGACCTTTGTTCGTCGTTATGTTCAACATCTATGGTGGACAGCAAGCTACGCCTCAAGATCAATGTGCGTTCATTTTCCGGCTTGGCAAACTGGTTGTTGGTCCCAACAAGAAGGATTTTCAACATCATCATCACAAGCATAAGATGACTCGGGGTTGATGTGAGTGTCCTCGGCAAAGTAAGCATCATACTCCTCTCTAGAAATCAAGATCTTATTAGGGACAACTCCGAGCCACATGACCAATACCTTGACACCGAAAACAAAAAGCTGTTTTTCGTGCCTTATGAGTAGCATCTAGAAGCGAGGTTAGAGAAGTATCACCACTTTCCTTCCCTCGACCAAGTTTTGGTCTTCACAAAAGGAACGGAAGTTTCGGTTTTGGAGTGAAAGACACACGAGCACTCTTACTCTTAGCCTCCTTTTGCTGCCTTTCTACCTTACTTGCTAATTGACACAACTCATCAAACGTGTCATAAGTTTGCAATTCAACAAGATTAGCAATAGGTGTGTTCATACCAAACAGTAAATTTAGCCATCTTTTGTTCCTCTTCTTCCTTACACCCACATGCCAAATATAACTTTTTCAAATTCAATCACATATTCAGCCATAGACAGATGATTTTGTTGAAAAGAACTTAGTCTAAGGTACAACTCTTGCTTATAGGACTTGGGAACAAACCGTTTTCTCAATTTCGTTTTAATGAAGTCCAAGTTTTAATCTTGTCTTTCCCATCTCTCACTCTTTGGACTTGAAAAGAATCATACCAATCAGATGCATAATCATTAAGTTTAAGTATAGCATGATTAAAACGCTGAGATTCATCCATACCTTTATGATCAAAGAGGCGTTCTATTCTTCTTTTCCCAATTCAAATAGGCTTCGAGGATCTTTCAAACCATTGAACTCGGGGAAGGTCTCCAAGCTTAATCAACTCGTCCCTTTGTGAACGTGTCTCATCCCCCTTCTTCTTCTTAAACACCTCCAATGTCAGTTGGGTGATCATGTCTTGCAACGCTTCGTTTTGTTTGGCAAGTGCTTCCAACATGGCATCCCTTCGTCGATCCTCTTCACTGTCTCCCATGAGAACGCCGGATTGTTTGCTTCTCTGTGACTTCGTTACTACTTGGATCAAGCTGAAATTTTGACACAATGTAGGTCTGTATGTTAGCTTTCCAAAGAACCAAGAAAATCAAGATTTGGAGCTTACACGCACCCTCACGCTCCGTTTTCGTAACACTGCTCTCGATACCAACTGATATGATTTTCGAGGCTATTTTCGGACTCTTTTGTGTTTTGTGCTTTTTGTGGACGAAAGTAATAAACAAGGGTATGAACAATTCAACTATCTCGGTATGAATTGAACTAGGTTTGAAGAATAAAGCTATCTCGGCTAAATTCAACGGTGTTATTTTGCTATCTCGGCAAAAACAACAATAATTCACAAAGGAATCACTTTTATCAAAACTCAAACTGATCTTCTTTATTGATTAGGCGCCTATTTATAAGGCTAAGAGCAAGCAAGAAATCCTTGCTCTCCAAGGCAATACACCACACGCCAACTAGCACATAATTTTAGGGAAAGTTTCCCCAAACCTAAGCCTAGAATCTAGCTAGAACTTAAGGAAACAATAGCTTTAAGGAAAGAGATGCAACACTTTCCTTAAATACCAAAAAAACACACGCCTAAGTCTAAGCTAATTACAACTTAGATTTTCGGCCATTATTACAACCAACTAAAATAAAAATGACTCAACGACAATAACTAATTTAACTAACAAACATAATAAAAGACATATTTTTCCGTTACATGTAAAACCTCTACTTTAAGAGTAAAGTAAAACCATGCAACCATCCTAATAAAACAAATAAAAGATAGTTGACAAACAAATCCTAACTGAACTAGAATTTGTCCATCCATAACCATATCATCATCATTCCCATACAAATCCTTTAAGTGCTCAAACCCCAACACCCTTGCAGATCAACCATGGCCAAAAGATAGGAACGCCTAGAAAGGGCATCCGCAACAATGTTACTCTTACCTTCCTTGTACTTGGACTGAAAATGTGAAGGCTTGTAGGAATTCAACCCACTTAGCATGCCTATGGTTGAGCTTTTTCGTCCATGGATGTATTTGAGTGCTTCATGATCCGAATGAAGAATGAAAGGCTTGGGCCTCAAGTAATGAGACCAATGATCCAAGGCTCTCACAATTGCATAGAATTCACGATCATAATTGGAGTAATTGAGTTTGGCGCCACTCAACTTCTCACTAAAGTAGGCAATGGGCCTCCTTTCTTGAAGCAAAACCGCCCCAACTCCAAGTCCACTAGCATCACACTCAACTTCGAACAACTTGTTGAAATCCGGCAAGGCAAGGATAGGAGCGTTGCAAGCAACTCCTTGACTTCATCAAACGCCTTTGAGCATGAGAGTTCCATGAAAACTCCCCTTTCTTCATCAAATCAACGTGATTGGTGCCATGATGGTTGAGAAATTTCGGATGAATCTTCTATAAAAGGAAGCTAGACCATGAAAGCTTCGGCATTCATGAGCACTTGTAGGCGCCAACCATGATGACATGGCCTTGACTTTTTCCGGATCCACATGAACTCCATCCCTAGACACAATGTAACCAAGAAAAGCAATACTAGGAACAAGAAAATCACACTTTTCCATTTTTCCATACAACTTTTGCTCTCTTAATTTTTCAAATAAAGCTCTCAAGTGAAGTAAATGAGACTCAACACTAGTACTATATACAAGAATATCATCTAGATAGACAACAATAAACTTGTTAAGAAAGGGACGTAGTACCTCGTTCATAAGCCTCATAAAAGAACTAGGAGCATTGCAAAGACCAAAAGGGCATCACCATCCACTCATATAGACCTTGTTTGGTCTTGAAAGCGGTTTTCCATTCATCTCCTTCCCGAATTCTCATTTGATGATAACCACTCCTCAAATCAATCTTGAAAAAATCGAAGCTCCATGTAGTTCATCAAGCATGTCCTCTAATCTAGGCATAGGAAAACGATACTTGATTGTTATGTTGTTGACGGCTCTACTATCAATACACATCCTCCAAGTACCATCTTTCTTAGGAACAAGCAAAGCGGGAACGCACATGGACTCATGCTTTCTCTTACATAGCCTCGGTCAATCAACTCTTCAATTTGCTTTTGTAGCTCCTTAGAAGCTACGGGATCACATCTATATGCCGGCTTATTTGGCAAAGGTGCGCCTTGTACAAGATCAATGGCATGCTCTATGCCTCTCAATGGTGGTAATCCTTGAGGCAATTCCTCCTGGAAAACATCACAAAAATTCGTCCAATAGAGCTGCAAGTTTCGAATTACTAGAAGAAACATCATTAGTCAAAGCAAGTTTAACACATAAAGCATAACAATGTCCTTCCAATTCTACCTCTTTTCGAATTCTTTGGCCGAAAGAAACAAGTTTTGTTTCGTTTCAACCACCTTCTTGGGTGCCATGGAACTAGGAGACAAAGGAACCAACCGAATCTTTTTGGGAACCCATCAAAACCGTGGACACATTGGTTTCGCCTTCATGAACAACTTTTCGATCATATTGCCAAGGTCTACCAAGAAGAAGATGACAAGCACTCATGGGTAGAACATCACCCCCACAATTCATCCTTGTAACCCCCAATAGAAAACGAAACAAGTGCTTGCCTTTTCACCAACAAACCAGGTTTGTCATCCAACCAACTCAACTTATAAGGATGTGGATGGTCTCTAACAATCAAATTCAACTTAGAAACCACATTAGAAGCAACCACATTCGTACATGAACCCTTGTCAATAATCACATTACATGTAAACTCACCAATTCGACATCTAGTATGAAACAAGTTTTCTCTTTGATCATGGTTAGGAGAATGATCAACATGCAAAGTTCTCCTAATAACCCCAAGCATCCTAGACTCATCTTCGGCATATGCGATCTCATTATCAACACTTTCACATTCCTCCTCTTCATACACATAGTCATAAGTTCTCTCCTCCTCTTCTATGGTCATGTATTGTCTCAAGTTAGGGTTTTCTAGATGGACAACTACTAGCAATATGACCCCTTCCTTGACACTTAAAACACTTTCGGTTTCTTCCCACTTTTCCTTAGAAATCACCAACTTAGGTCGTTCTCCCTTTGGTTCCCCTTTAGAAGGATTATCTTTCTTTTCAAAGGGTTTAGAAGAATTAGAAGAAGAAGGGACGAAAGAAGAAGAAGAATTGGGTTTATTATGGCCGAATTTCCCCATATGATTTCTTTTCATCCAATTCATGCCTTTCAAATTTTAAAGCCAATCGACACACATCATCAAAAGTGCTATAATTCGACACATCAACCTTTCTAGCAATAGATTTATTAAGTCCATTAACAAACCTAGCAATTTTTTCTTGTTCGACTTCATCAACATCACAAATCAAACATAACTTGTCAAATTCAACCATATAATCATGCACGCTGACACATCTTCGAGTCAAAGAATTCTTTCTCATATATTGCCTTTGAATAAAATCACTTGGAACAAACTTCTCATGCAATTTCCTTTTAAGCTTAGTCCAACTTTTAAGCTTAGGTTTCCCAAGTCTCGCCCTTTTGCCTTTAGACTCTCTAACCAAATTCCAAAGATACTTAGTTTGTCTAATGGTGGCAATTTTAAAACGTTTCTCATCATCAAATCCCTTATAATCACAAATTTTATCAAGTTGACGAATCCATTCAAGTAAATCCTCGGGACTAGAATCACCAGGTAAAATCATCTAGTTTAATCCCCTATCATTATCATAAAGTCGGTTTAACAATTTTAACCTCCTCAACATCGATTCATAGTCAATGTGATTGAGGTCGTTTTTTATTGTTCACTTTACCCGCCGAATATTATGAGCTACTGTGTTAATCTTGCCGTTTTCTCCTTTTCCTCTAATTGAGTGTTATGAATTTTCTCAATAAGAGCTTTTATTTCCGCAAATTCGTACATTATAACTCAAATAGCAAGCCACAACCACACAAAACCCCAACAAAGGATCGAACAAAGTAGAAGCACTTACCAATGAAAGGAGAATCCCTTCTATCCTCACCCTCCTGGAAAAATCGATACCAACCGAGTTTTGATTGCACGTCCAAAGTGAATGAGCAATCAAGAATCTCGAGCAAAGGATCGAACTTGGTGAAAGAATGAAGTCCGAAATTTATGTCTTAAGTCACCGGATATGATAATTAAAATAAACACTCCCGATTATTTTAATTAACTCTTAATCTCACTTTTAAACCACTCCGGAATTAAGTAGATTAAACACTAAGTAAATAATCACTCCCGAAAATAGACTTAATGGCCGAAATAATTGTAAGGAAAACAATTGATTTTCAATTAACAAGAATTTGTATTAATCTCACATGCCTTGAATAATAGCATGGAACAATTATTTATAATAAAATAAACTTGTCCTCCAAGGACTCACAAGGCCGAAAATCGGCTCAAAGAAATTAAGGAAACATCCCTTAACTCCTTACATCCTAAATCCTCGATTCTGGGAGAGAATAAAGGAGTATTTAAGGAAACCATAAATCAGCCCCAACTCTCCTCACACGCCTAACACACTTAAGGAAACCAAGAAATAAGGAAACTCAAGGAATATTACAACTCAATGACAACTTGCAACCTTGGAGCACAAGGAGCCTACTCCACACGCCTAAGACACGCTTCAAATGGCCGAAATATCACAAGATATTTTCGGACCTTTATTTGCTTAATTAAAATAACTAAGACTCTAGAAATGGTGTCACCTTCAAGCTTCATCAATGGAATCATCGTCCCATTTAAGAAATGACACAAATGAGGAGTTTGAATTTAACTTGAACCCGAACACTTCAAGGACCTAAACAAATCGGATCATTTGGAGCTTGACCTTGACCTTGACTTGTATCAGCTATGTTTGACTTAATTTGACTTTCATTTGATTCAATGAGCTTTGTTCTCACTTCAATTTATTTTAATTTGATACAATTAACTTTGTTCAATGCATTTGAGTTTTATTTGATTCAATTAGCTTTGTAGAATGCATTTGAGTTTCATTTGACTCAATTTGCTTTGTTGAATGCATTTGGAGGTTCATTTCATTCTATTAGCTATGTTTCACATCATTTGACTTTCATTTAATTCAATTAGCTTTGTTTGACTTCATTTTATTTTAATTTGATTCAATTAGCTTTGTTCAATGCATTTTGAGTTTTATTTGATCCAAATAGCATTTTTGGACTGCATTTTGAGTTTCATTTTTGATTCAATATATTTTTTTTTTACTGCATTGACTTGAATTTGATTCAATTATCTTTGTTGAATGCATTTGAGTTTCATTTGCTTCAATTAGCTTTGTTATGCATTTGAGTTTCATTTGATTCAATTAGCTTTGTTTGATTTCATTTGACTTTAATTTGATTCAATTAGCTTTGTAGAATGCATTAGTGAGTTTCATTTGATTCATTAGCTTTGTTGAATACATTTGGAGTTTCATTTGATTCATAAGCTATGTTTGGATTTCATTTGACTTTCATTTGATTCAATTAGCTTTGTTTGACTTCATTTTACTTTAATTTGATTCAATTAACTTTGTTCAATGCATTTGAGTTTTATTTAATTTAAATAGCATTCTTGAATGCATTTGAGTTTCATTTGATTCAATAAGTTTTTTTGACTTGAATTTTATTCAATTATCATTGTTGAATGCATTTGAGTTTCATTTGATTAATTAGCTTTTTCTAATGCATTTGAGTTCCATTTGATTCAATTAGCTATGTTTTACTTCATTTGACTTTCATTTGATCAATTAGCTTTGTTTAATGCATTTTGAGTTTCATTTGATTCAATTAACTTTGTGAATGCATTTGAGTTTCATTTGATTCAATTAGCTTTGTTTGACTTTGTTTCGACTTTTATTTGATTCAATTAGCTTTGTTTGACTTCATTTTACTTTTTATTTGATTCAATTAGTTTTGTTGAATGCATTTGAGTTTCATTTGATTCAATTAGCTTTGTTGAATGCATTTGAGTTTCATTCGACTCAATTAGCTTTGTTGAATACATTTGAGGTTCATTTGATTATATTAGCTATATTTCACATCATTTGACTTTCATTTGATTTAATTAGCTTTCTTTGACTTCATTTTACTTTTATTTGATACAATTAACTTTGTTAATGCATTTGAGTTTTATTTGATTCAAATAGCATTATTGAATGCATTTGAGTTTCATTTGATTTAATAAGCTTTTTTGACTTCATTTGACTTTAATTTGATTCAATTATCTTTGTTGAATGCATTTGAGTTTCATTTGCTTTAATTAGCTTTGTTAAATGCATTTTGAGTTCCATTTCATTCAATTAGCTATGTTTGACTTCATTTGACTTTCATTTGATACAATTAGCTTTGTTTAATGCATTTGAGTTTCATTTGATTCAATTAGCTTTGTTGAATGCATTTGAGTTTCATTTGATTATATTAGCTATGTTTGACTTCATTTGACTTTCATTTGATTCAATTAGCTTTGTTCAATTTCATTTTACTTTAATTTGATTCAATTAGTTTTGTTGGATGCATTTGAGTTTCATTTGATTCAATTAGCTTTGTTGAATGCATTTGAGTTTCATTTGATTCAATTAGCTTTGTTGAATTCTTTTGAGTTTTATTTAATTCAATTAGCTTTTTGAATGCATTTGAGTTTCATTTGATTCAATTAGCTTTGTTGAATGCATTTGAGTTTCATTTGATTCAATTAGCTTTGTTTGACTTCATTTTACTTGTATTTGATTCAATTATCATTGTTGAATGCATTTGAGTTTCATTTGATTCAATTAGCTTTGTTGAATGCATTTGAGTTTCATTTGATTCAATTAGCTTTGTTTGACTTCATTTGACTTTCATTTGATTCAATTAGCTTTGTTTAATGCATTTGAGTTTCATTTGATTCAATTAGCTTTGTTGAATGCATTTGAGTTTTATTTGATTCTATTTGCTATGTTTCGACTTCATTTGGCTTTCATTTGATTCAATTAGCTTTTTTTGACTTCATTTTACTTTAATTTGATTCAATTAGCTTTGTTGAATGCATTTGAGTTTCATTTGATTCAATTAGCTTTATTTTAATTCATTCGACTTTCATTTGATACAATTAGCTTTGTTGACTTTATTTGACTTTCATTTGATTAATTTACTTAATTGATTGCATTTGAGTTTCATTTGATTCAATTAGCTTTGTTTAATGCATTTGGAGTTTCATTTGATTCAATTAGCTTTGTTGAATGCATTTGAGTTTCATTTGATTCTATTAGCTTTGTTTGACTTCATTTGACTTTCATTTGATTCAATTAGCTTTGTTTGACTTTATTTTACTTTAATTTGATTCAATTAGCTTTGTTGAATGCATTTGAGTTTCATTTGATTCAATTTGCTTTTTTGAATTCATTGACTTTCATTTGATACAATTAGCTTTGATCAACTTCATTTGACTTTTATTTGATTCAATTAGCTTTATTGAATGCATTTGAGTTTCATTTGATTCAATTAGCTTTGTTGAATGCATTTGAGTTCCATTTGATTTAATTAGCTATGTTTGACTTCATTTAGCTTTCATTTGATTCAATTAGCTTTGTTGAATGCATTTGAGTTCATTTGATTCTATTAGTTTACTTTGATTGCATTTGACTTTCATTTAATTCAATTCACCTGTTTGACTTCATTAAACTTTAATTTGATTCAAATAGCTTTGTTTGATTTCATTTGACTTTAATTAGATTCAATTAGCTTTGTAGAATGCATATGAATTTCATTTGACTCAATTAGCTTTGTTGAATGCATTTGAGTTTCATTTGAATCTATTAGCTATGTTTGACTTCATTTGACTTTCATTTGATTCAATTAGCTTTGTTGAATGCATTTGAGTTTCATTTGATTCAATTAGCTTTGTTGAATGCATTTGAGTTTTATTTGATTCTATTTGCTATGTTTGACTTTGTTTGACTTTCATTTGATTCAATTAGCTTTATTTGACTTCATTTTACTTTAATTTGATTTGCTTTGTTGAATGCATTTGAGTTTCATTTGATTCAATTAGCTTTATTTTAATTCATTTGACTTTCATTTGATCCAATTAGCTTTGTTTGACTTTATTTGACTTTCATTTGATTCAATTTACTTTATTGATTGCATTTGAGTTTCATTTGATTCAATTATCATTGTTGAATGCATTTGAGTTTCATTTGATTGATTAGCTTTGTTGAATGCATTTGAGTTTCATTTGATTCAATTAGCTATGTTTGACTTCATTTGACTTTCATTTGATTCAATTAGCTTTGTTGAATGCATTTGAGTTTCATTTGATTCAATTAGCTTTGTTGAATGCATTTGAGTTTTATTTGATTCTATTTGCTATGTTTGACTTTGTTTGACTTTCATTTGATTCAATTAGCTTTATTTGACTTCATTTTACTTTAATTTGATTCAATTAGCTTTGTTGAATGCATTTGAAGTTTCATTTGATTCAATTAGCTTTATTTTAATTCATTTGACTTTCATTTGATACAATTAGCTTTGATTGACTTTATTTGACTTTCATTTGATTCAATTTACTTTATTGATTGCATTTGAGTTTCATTTGATTCAATTAGCTTTGTTTAATGCATTTGAGTTTCATTTGATTCAATTAGCTTTGTTGAATGCATTTGAGTTTCATTTGATTCTATTAGCTATGTTTGACTTCATTTGACTTTCATTTGATTCAATTAGCTTTTGTTTGACTTTATTTTACTTTAATTTGATTCAATTAGCTTTGTTGAATGCATTTGCGTTTCATTTGATTCAATTTGCTTTATTTGAATTCATTCGACTTTCATTTGATACAATTAGCTTTGATTGACTTCATTTGACTTTTATTTGGATTCAATTAGCTTTATTGAATGCATTTGAGTTTCATTTGATTCAATTAGCTTTGTTGAATGCATTTGAGTTACATTTGATTTAATTAGCTATGTTTGACTTCATTTTGCTTTAATTTGATTCAATTAGCTTTGTTGAATGCATTTGAGTTTCATTTGATTCTATTAGCTACATTTGACTTTATTTGACTTTCATTTGATTCAATTAACTCTGGTTTGACTTCATTAAACTTTAATTTGATTCAAATAGCTTTGTTTGATTTCATTTGACTTTAATTAGATTCAATTAGCTTTGTAGAATGCATATGAATTTCATTTGACTCAATTAGCTTTGTTGAATACATTTGAGTTTCATTTGAATCTATTAGCTATGTTTGACTTCATTTGACTTTCATTTGAATCAATTAGCTTTGTTTGACTTCATTTTACTTTAATTTGATTCAATTAACTTTGTTCAATGCATTTGAGTTTTATTTGATTCAAATAGCATTCTTGAATGCATTTGAGTTTCATTTGATTCAATAAGTTTTCTTTTTGACTTCATTTGACATCAATTTGATTTAATTATCATTGTTGAATGCATTTGAGTTTCATTTGATTCAATTAGCTTTGTTAAATGCATTTGAGTTCCATTTGATTCAATTAGCTATGTTTGACTTCGTTTGACTTTCATTTGATACAATTAGCTTTGTTTAATGCATTCGAGTTTCATTTGATTCAATTAGCTTTATTTGAATTCATTTGACTTTCATATGATACAATTAGCTTTGACTGACTTCATTTGACTTTCATTTTATTCAATTAGCTTTGTTTGACTTCATTTTACTTTAATTTGATTCAATTAACTTTGTTCAATGCATTTGAGTTTTATTTGATTCAAATAGCATTACTGAATGCATTTGAGTTTCATTTGATTCAATAAGTTGTTTTTGACTTCATTTGACTTGAATTTGATTCAATTATCATTGTTGAATGCATTTGAGTTTTATTTGCTTCAATTAGCTTTGAGAAATGCATTTGAGTTCCATTTGATTCAATTAGCTATGTTTGACTTCATTTGACTCTAATTTGATACAATTAGCTTTGTTTAATGCAATTGAGTTTCATTTGATTCAATTAGCTTTGTTGAATGCATTTGAGTTTCATTTGATTCTATTAGCTATGTTCGACTTAATTTGACTTTCATTTGATTCAATGAGCTTTGTTTGACTTCATTTTACTTTAATTTGATACAATTAACTTTGTTCAATGCATTTGAGTTTTTTTTTATTCAATTAGCTTTGTAGAATGCATTTGAGTTTCATTCGACTCAATTTGCTTTGTTGAATACATTTGAGGTTCATTTGATTCTATTAGCTATGTTTCACATCATTTGACTTTCATTTAATTCAATTAGCTTTGTTTGACTTCATTTTATTTTAATTTGATTCAATTAACTTTGTTCAATGCATTTGAGTTTTATTTGATTCAAATAGCATTACTGAATGCATTTGAGTTTCATTTGATTCAATAAGTTTTTTTTGACTTCATTTGACTTGAATTTGATTCAATTATCATTGTTGAATGCATTTGAGTTTCATTTGCTTCAATTAGCTTTGTTACATGCATTTGAGTTCCATTTGATTCAATTAGCTTTGTTTGATTTCATTTGACTTTAATTTGATTCAATTAGCTTTGTGGAATGCATATGAGTTTCATTTGACTCAATTAGCTTTGTTGAATACATTTGAGTTTCATTTGATTCTATAAGCTATGTTTGACTTCATTTGACTTTTATTTGATTCAATTAGGTTTGTTTGACTTCATTTTACTTTTAATTTGATTCAATTAACTTTGTTCAATTCATTTGAAGTTTTATTTAATTCAAATAGCATTAATGAATGCATTTGAGTTTCATTTGATTCAATAAGTTTTCTTTGACTTGAATTTTATTCAATTATCATTGTAGAATGCATTTGAGTTTCATTTGATTCAATTAGCTTTTTAAATGCATTTGAGTTCCATTTGATTCAATTAGCTATGTTTGACTTCATTTGACTTTCATTTGATAAAATTAGCTTTGCTTAATGCATTTGAGTTTCATTTGATTCAATTAGCTTTGTTGAATGCATTTGAGTTTCATTTGATTCAATTAGCTATGTTTGACTTTGTTTGACTTTTATTTGATTCAATTAGCTTTGTTTGACGTCATTTTACTTTTATTTGATTCAATTAGTTTTGTTGAATACATTTGAGTTTCATTTGATTCAATTAGCTTTGTTGAATGCATTTGAGTTTCATTCGACTCAATTAGCTTTGTTGAATACATTTGAGGTTCATTTGATTATATTAGTTATGTTTCACATCATTTGACTTTCATTTGATTTAATTAGCTTTCTTTGACTTCATTTTACTTTAATTTGATACAATTAACTTTGTTCAATGCATTTGAGTTTTATTTGATTCAAATAGCATTACCGAATGCATTTGAGTTTCATTTGATTCAATAAGTTTTTTTGACTTCATTTGACTTGCATTTGATTCAATTATCATTGTTGAATGCATTTGAGTTTCATTTGCTTCAATTAGCTTTGTTAAATGCATTTGAGTTACATTTGATTCAATTAGCTATGTTTGACTTCATTTGACTCTTATTTGATACAATTAGCTTTGTTTAATGCATTTGAGTTTCATTTGATTCAATTAGCTTTGTTGAATGCATTTGAGTTTCATTTGATTCTATTAGCTATGTTTGACTTCATTTGACTTTCAATTAATTCAATTAGCTTTGTTTGACTTTATTTTACTTTAATTTGAATCAAATAGTTTTGTTGAATGCATTTGAGTTTCGATTGATTCAATTAGCTTTGTTGAATGCATTTGAGTTTTATTTAATTCAATTAGCTTTTATTGAATGCATTTGAGTTTCATTTGATTCAATTAGTGTATTTGACTTCATTTGACTTTCATTTAATTCAATTAGCTTTGTTTGACTTCATTTGACTTGTATTTTATTCAATTATCATTGTTGAATGTATTTGAGTTTCATTTGATTCAATTAGCTTTGTTGAATGCATTTGAGTTTCATTTGATTCAATTAGCTTTGTTTAATGCATTTGAGTTTCACTTGATTCAATTAGCTTTGTTGAATGCATTTGAGTTTTATTTGATTCTATTTGCTATGTTTGACTTTGTTTGACTTTCATTTGATTCAATTAGCTTTATTTGACTTCATTTTACTTTAATTTGATTCAATTAGCTTTGTTGAATGCATTTGAGTTTTATTTGATTCAATTAGCTTTATTTGAATTCATTTGACTTTCATTTGATACAATTAACTTTTGATTGACTTCATTTGACTTTCATTTGATTCAATTTGCTTTATTGATTGCATTTGAGTTTCATTGATTCAATTAGCTTTGTTGAAGCATTTGAGTTTCATTTGATTCAATTAGCTTTTATTTGAATTCATTTGACTTTCACTTGATACAATTAGCTTTGATTGACATCATTTGACTTTCATTTGACTTTCATTTGATTCAATTAGCTTTATTGAATGCATTTGAGTTTCATTGGATTCAATTAGCTTTGTTGAATGCATTTGAGTTTCATTTGATTCAATTTGCTATGTTTGACTTCATTTGATTTTCATTTGATTCAATTAGCGTTGTAGAATGCATTTGAGTTTCTTTTGATTCAATTAGCTTTGTTGAATGCATTTGAGTTCCATTTGATTCAATTAGCTATGTTTGACTTCATTTGACTTTCATTTGATTCAATTAGCTTTGTTTAATGCATTTGAGTTTCACTTGATTCAATTAGCTTTGTTGAATGCATTTGAGTTTTATTTGATTCTATTTGCTATGTTTGACTTTGTTTGACTTTCATTTGATTCAATTAGCTTTGTTTGACTTCATTTTACTTTAATTTGATTCAATTAGCTTTGTTGAATGCATTTGAGTTTCATTTGATTCAATTAGTTTTATTTGAATTCATTTGACTTTCATTTGATACAATTAGCTTGATTGACTTCATTTGACTTTCATTTGATTCAATTAGCTTTATTGAATGCATTTGAGTTTCATTGGATTCGATTAGCTTTGTTGAATGCATTTGAGTTTCATTTGATTCAATTAGCTATGTTTGACTTCATTTGATTTTCATTTGATTCAATTAGCTTTGTTTAATGCATTTGAGTTTTATTTGATTCAATTAGCTTTGTTGAATGCATTTGAGTTTCATTTGATTCTATTAGCTATGTTTGACTTCATTTGACTTTCATTTGTGATACGAAATCGAGTTGCTAATTCGAAATTCTACTAAGTACTAATCTCAATCACAACAAGGGAGAGATTCACGGTTTAAAGATTAGTACTAGTTTAATTATGTTGAGCAACGAAGGAAAGGAAGTTAATTAAGCTAGTTAGTTTAATTAACGTTTTTGTAATTTTCGGTTTTTGTAAACCCGGAATATTTTGTTTAGCATAAGTGTAAATTGGTCGAACCATGCTTGGGGTTGCGAATCACACTTGGGACGTGTGAAAAGGGGTTCTTGAAGATGTTTTGAAGCTTCCCTTGCAAGCTAAGAAAAGCCCCCCACTTGGTGATGAAAACCGGCCCTCCTTGCCCCAGAAGTCAACAAAACACACAACAACACTATTCCTTCTTACATCCTTGTTGGATTAAGAGATCTTTGTTGTTTAATTGCTTTGTTTAATCACTTTGGTACTTGGATCTTTTGAGATTGATTAGCTTGTAATATATGTAGTGGTGATCATAAATGAAAAGGTAGTTTTTAGTTTTTGATTTAAACTTTGTGTTTATTCGAGTTTTTTGGAGATTGAAAAAATCCGAAATTCCTCTTGTGATTAAGAAGTGATCTTAATTTGAAACCCTTGAGTTAAGTGAGTTAAACTTAATTTAAGAGAGAGTTAATATAATTAGTGAGTTTAAACTAATTAAATCCACTCTCAAAAACCTCCTAAATCAGTTTCTAAGTAAGATAAACTTCAAAACCGATTTAGAATCCTTAAGCACAAATAAGTGAGTAAAGCTTATCGAGCTTAGGTTACATTTTCATATACGTTTTCGTATCAATTTGATTCAATTAGCTTTGTTTGACTTCATTTTACTTTAATTTGATTCAATTAGCTTTGTAGATGCATTTCGAGTTTCATTTGATTCTATTAGCTATGTTTGACTTCATTTGACTTTCATTTGAATTAATTAGCTTTGTTTGACTTTATTTTACTTTAATTTGATTCAATTAGCTTTATTGAATGCATTTGAGTTTCATTTGATTCAATTAGCTTTATTTGAATTCATTTGACTTTCATTAGATATAATTAGCTTTGATTGACTTTTATTTGAGTTTCATTTGATTCAATTAGCTTTATTGAATGCATTTGAGTTTCATTTGATTCAATTAGCTTTGTTGAATGCGTTTCAGTTCCATTTGATTTAATTAGCTATCTTTGACTTCATTTGACTTTTCATTTGATTCAATTAGCTTTGTTTGATGGATTTGAGTTTCATTTGATTCAATTAGCTTTGTTGAATGCATTTGAGTTCCATTTGATTCCATTAGCTACATTTCGACTTTATTTGACTTTCATTTGATTCAATTAGCTTGGTTTGACTTCATTTAACTTTAATTTGATTCAATTAGCTTTGTTTGATTTCATTTGACTTTAATTTGATTCAATTAGCTTTGTAGAATGCATATGAGTTTCATTTGACTCAATTAGCTTTGTTGAATACTTTGAGTTTCATTTGATTCTATTAGCTATGTTTGACTTCATTTGACTTTCATTTGTGATACGAAATCGGTTGCTAATTCCGAAATTCTACTAAGTACTAATCTCAATCACAACAAGGGAGAGATTCACTGGTTTTAAGATTAGTACTAGTTTAATTATGTTGAGCAACGAAGGAAAGGAAGTTAATTAAGCTAGTTAGTTTAATTAACGTTTTGTAATTTTCGGTTTTTGTAAACCGGAATTATTTTGTTTAGCATAAGTGTAAATTGGTCGAACCATGCTTGGGGTTGCGAATCACACTTGGGACGTGTGAAAAGGGGTTCTTGAAGATGTTTTGAAGCTTTCCTTGCAAGCTAAGAAAAGCCCCCCACTTGGTGATGAAAACCGGCCCTCCTTTGCCCCAAAGTCAACAAAACACACAACAACACTATTCCTTCTTACATCCTTGTTGGATTAAGAGATCTTTGTTGTTTAATTGCTTTGTTTAATCACTTTGGTACTTAGATCTTTTTGAGATTGATTAGCTTGTAATATATGTAGTGGTGATCATAAATGAAAAGGTAGTTTTTAGTTTTGATTTAAACTTTGTGTTTATTCGAGTTTTTGGAGATTGAAAAAATCCGAAATTCCTCTTGTGATTAAGAAGTGATCTTAATTTGAAACCCTTGAGTTAAGTGAGTTAAACTTAATTTAAGAGAGAGTTAATATAATTAGTGAGTTTAAACTAATTAAATCCACTCTCAAAAACCTCCTAAATCAGTTTCTAAGTAAGATAAACTTCAAAACCGATTTAGAATCCTTAAGCACAAATAAGTGAGTAAAGCTTATCGAGCTTAGGTTACATTTTAATATACGTTTTCAGTATCAATTTGATTCAATTAGCTTTGTTTGACTTCATTTTACTTTAATTTGATTCAATTAGCTTTGTAGATGCATTTGAGTTTCATTTGATTCTATTAGCTATGTTTGACTTCATTTGACTTTCATTTGAATTAATTAGCTTTGTTTGACTTTATTTTACTTTAATTTGATTCAATTAGCTTTATTGAATGCATTTGAGTTTCATTTGATTCAATTAGCTTTATTTGAATTCATTTGACTTTCATTTGATATAATTAGCTTTGATTGACTTTATTTGAGTTTCATTTGATTCAATTAGCTTTATTGAATGCATTTGAGTTTCATTTGATTCAATTAGCTTTGTTGAATGCGTTTCAGTTCCATTTGATTTAATTAGCTATGTTTGACTTCATTTGACTTTCATTTGATTCAATTAGCTTTGTTTGATGGATTTGAGTTTCATTTGATTCAATTAGCTTTGTTGAATGCATTTGAGTTCCATTTGATTCCATTAGCTACATTTGACTTTATTTGACTTTCATTTGATTCAATTAGCCTGGTTTGACTTCATTTAACTTTAATTTGATTCAATTAGCTTTGTTTGATTTCATTTGACTTTAATTTGATTCAATTAGCTTTGTAGAATGCATATGAGTTTCATTTGACTCAATTAGCTTTGTTGAATACTTTGAGTTTCATTTGATTCTATTAGCTATGTTTGACTTCATTTGACATTCATTTGATTCAATTAGCTTTGTTTGACTTCATTTTACTTTAATTTAATTCAATTAACTTTGTTCAATGCATTTGAGTTTTATTTGATTCAAATAGAATTCTTGAATGCATTTGAGTTTCATTTAATTCAATAAGTTTTCTTTGACTTCATTTGACTTGAATTTGATTCAATTATCATTGTTGAATGCATTTGAGTTTCATTTGATTCAATTAGCTTGGTTAAATGCATTTGAGTTCTATTTGATTCAATTAGCTATGTTTGACTTCATTTGACTTTCATTTGATACAATTAGCTTTGTTTAATGCATTTGAGTTTCATTTGATTCAATTCGCTTTATTTGAATTCATTTGACTTTCATTTGATACAATTAGATTTGTTCGACTTCATTTGGCTTTCATTTGATTCAATTAGCTTTGTTTGACTTCATTTTATTTTAATTTGATTCAATTAACATAGTTCAATGCATTTGAGTTTTATTTGATTCAAATAGCTTTTCTTGAATGCATTTGAGTTTCATTTGATTCAATAAGTTTTATTTGACTTTATTTGACTTGAATTTGATTCAATTATCATTGTTGAATGCATTTGAGTTTTATTTGATTCTATTAGCTATGTTTGACTTCATTCGACTTTCATTTGATTCAATTAGCTTGGTTAAATGCATTTGAGTTCTATTTGATTCAATTAGCTATGTTTGACTTCATTTGACTTTCATTTGATACAATTAGCTTTGTTTAATGCATTTGAGTTTCATTTGATTCAATTCGCTTTATTTGAATTCATTTGACTTTCATTTGATACAATTAGCTTTGACTAACTTCATTTGACTTTCATTTGATTCAATTAGCTTTGTTTGACTTCATTTTACTTTAATTTGATTCAATTAGCTTTGTTGAATGCATTTGAGTTTTATTTGATTCAAATAGCATTATTGAATGCATTTGAGTTTCATTTGATTCAATAAGTTTTTTGACTTCATTTGACTTGAATTTGATTCAATTATCATTGTTGAATGCATTTGAGTTTCATTTGCTTCAATTAGCTTTGTTAAATGCATTTGAGTTCCATTTGATTCAATTAGCTATGTTTGACTTCATTTGACTTTCATTTGATACAATTAGCTTTGTTTAATGCATTTGAGTTTCATTTGATTCAATTAGTTTTGTTGAATGCATTTGAGTTTCATTTGATTCTATTAGCTATGTTTGACTTCATTTGACTTTCATTTGATTCAACTAGCTTTTGTTTTACTTCGTTTTACTTTAATTTGATTCAATTAGTTTTGCTTAATGCATTTGAGATTCATTTGATTCAATTAGCTTTGTTGAATGCATTTGAGTTCCATTTGATTTAATTAGCTATGTTTGACTTCATTTGACTTTCATTTGATTCAATTAGCTTTGTTTAATGTATTTGAGTTTCACTTGATTCAATTAGCTTTGTTGAATGCATTTGAGTTTTATTTGATTCTATTTGTTTTGTTTGACTTTGTTTGACTTTCATTTGATTCAATTAGCTTTGTTTGACTTCATTTTACTTAAATTTGATTCAATTAGCTTTGTTGAATGCATATGAGTTTCATTTAATTCAATTAGCTTTATTTAAATTCATTTGACTTTCATTTGATACAATTATCTTTTTTTGACTTCATTTGACTTTCATTTGATTCAATTAGCTTTATTGAATGCATTTGAGTTTCATTGGATTCAATTAGCTTTGTTGAATGCATTTGAGTTTCATTTGATTCAATTAGCTATGTTTGACTTCATTTGACTTTCATTTGATTCAATTAGCTTTGTTTAATGCACTTGAGTTTCATTTGATTCAATTAGCTTTGTTTAATGCATTTGAGTTTCATTTGATTCAATTAGCTTTGTTGAATGCATTTGAGTTTCATTTGATTCTGTTAGCTATGTTTGACTTCATTTGACTTTCATTTGATTCAATTAGCTTTGTTTGACTTCATTTTACATTAATTTGATTCAATTAGCTTTGTTGAATGCATTTGAGTTTCATTTGATTCTATTAGCTATGTTTGACTTCATTTAACTTTCATTTGATTTAATTAGTTTTGTTTGACTTTATTTTACTTTAATTTGATTCAATTAGCTTTGTTGAATGCATTTGAGTTTCATTTGATTCAATTAGCTTTATTTGAATTCATTTGGCTTTCATTTGATACAATTAGCTTTGATTGACTTCATTTGACTTTCATTTGATTAAATTAGCTTTATTGAGTGCATTTGAGTTTCATTTGATTCAATTAGCTTTGTTGAATGCATTTGAGTTCCATTTGATTTAATTAGCTATGTTTGACTTCATTTGACTTTCATTTGATTCAATTAGCTTTGTTTAATGCATTTGAGTTTCATTTGATTCAATTAGCTTTGGTGAATGCATTTGAGTTCCATTTGATTCCATTAGCTACATTTGACTTTATTTGACTTTCATTTGATTCAATTAGCCTGGTTTGACTTCATTTAACTTTAATTTGATTCTATTAGCTTTGTTTGATTTCATTTGACTTTAATTTGATTCTATTAGCTTTGTAGAATGCATATGAGTTTCATTTGACTCAATTAGCTTTGTTGAATACTTTGAGTTTCATTTGATTATATTAGCTATGTTTGACTTCATTTGACTTTCATTTGATTCAGTTAGCTTTGTTTGACTTCATTTGATCCGAAATTATTTGCTTGTTCCGGAATTCTACTAAGTACTAATCTCAATCACAACAAGGGAGAACTTCACGGTTTAAGGATTAGTATTAGTTTAATTATGTTAAGCAACGAAGGAAAGGAAGTTAATTAAGCTAGTTAGTTTAATTAACGTTTTTGTAATTTTCGGTTTTTGTAAACCCGGAATTATTTTGTTTAGCGAAAGTGCAAATTGGACGAACCATGCTTGGGGTTGCGAATCACACTTGGGACGTGTGAAAAGGGGTTCGGAAGATCTTTTGAAGCTTCCCTTGCAAGCTAAGAGAAGCCCCCACTTGGTGATGAAAACGGCCCTCCTTGCCACAAAGTCAACAAAAAACACAACAACACTATTCCTTCTTACATCTTTGTTGGATTAAGAGATCTTTGTTGTTTAATTGCTTTGTTTAATCACTTTGGTACTTAGATCTTTTTGAGATTGATTAGCTTGTAATATATATGTAATGGTGATCATAAATGAAAATCAGATTTGGATAATTGAAATTTAAGCTTTGTGCTTCAAATTAAAACACGTTGTGTTAAAGATTAAAAAGCGAGGTTTTTACTCTATCTTTGAACCGATTTTCTTGGGATGTCAAACTACGAGAAAGTCAACCCAATTAACATATTCGAGAGTGGAGATTCTCGTTCTTTGTTAATTAAAACCGTAATTGAGGAAGAGAGTGGAGATTCATTTCCTTAATTATAAACCGAATCGTAAACTTTAAGTGGAGGCTTTTAGTTTATCATTCAACTATCGTAAACGCAATTCATTTTTGAAGTGTGTTCACATCAAGTGGTATCAAGAGCTAAGTTCTGAAATGGACGAGGAAAGAGATGATAATGCTAGAAGAGATGCGATGCTAGAAGCACTAGCTAAGCAAAACGAAGCATTACACGACATGATGGCAAAGATAACCTTGGAATTGTTTAAGAAGAAACCCAATGAGGAAGAAAGGAGTTCTAGGGCTGATGATAGGGGTTTAAAAATCGAAGTTCCGGATTTTGATCGGAGCTAGTGATCCGGAATTATACATTGAATGGGAACGTTCATTAGAGCGTTTTTTTGATTACAAAGATACTCCGGATGAGAAGAAATACAAGGTTTGCTGTTTTGAAGCTAACCAAATATGCATCCATTTGGTTAGAGGGATTGAAGAGGCAAAGGATGAAGGAGAACAAATCCAAGATTGCTACTTGGGAAAAGTTGAAGAAGCAATTGAGGAGACGTTTTGTTCCAACTAACTACAAACAAAATAAGTATGTTAGATGGTCCACACTCAAGCAAGGCGCCATGCCTATGGAGGAGTACATCAAGGAATTTGAGAAACTTTCCATTGTTTGTGAGATTGAAGAAATGGAGGAGCAAAAATTGGGGCGGATTCTTAGGAGGCCTAAATGAAGACGTACGTGAGAAAGTCGAGGTATTTCCATACCTTACTTTCGACGAAGCTTGCAAAGTGGCTCAAAAGATGGATAACCAAAAGAAGAAATCAGTGGCAAGTAAGTCTTATTCCAAGCCATTTAGTACTTTTAAAGTTAATCCTAGTACTAGTAATCTTGATAAGAACAAAAAAATGGATTTCACTAAGAAAGATAAGGAGAAAGTTGGAGATGACAAAACCTTAAAAGTGAAATGTTTTAAGTGTCAAGGTTATGGCCATTACCAAGCAAATTGTCCTACTAAAAGAATCATGACCATAAGAGATATAATCGAAATAGACGAGTTGGAAAAACAATCTCTTTTAGAGATGGAACATGATAAAAATGGAAGTGAGGATGAGGAGGACGTGTGCAATCCTGAAATGGAGGGTGAAACCTTAGTTATTAGGAGGTCCTTGTACTCAAATATGGTGGCCGAAAATGAGGAACAAAGGGAGACCATTTTTCATTCGAAATGCCTAGTGAAAAAAAAACTATGCACTTTGATCATAGATGGTGGGAGTTGTACTAATGTAGCTTCAACTGAACTTGTAGAGAAGTTAGCATTACCTATGACTAAACATCCAATTCCTTATAAACTGAAATGGTTAGATGATGATAGTGAAGTAAGGGTAAAAAATAGAGTTTTAATCACATTCTCAATTGGAAATTATGAAGATGAAATTCTATGTGATGTAATCCCTATGATTTGCGTGCCATATTCTACTTGGTAGACCGTGGCAATTTGATCGCAAAGTGATGCATGATGGTTTTACGAATGTGTATAAGGTGAACAAGAATGGCAAAATCAAAACCTTACTACCATTACCTCCTTCAAAAATCCGAAACACAAAACCAAAACCAAAAGAAAACCAGATGTGTAGTGGTGTGTTCTTGGGGAGAAAACGATTCGAGAGGGAGTTGGAGAAAATTCAGTTGGTGTATATTCTGGTTGCCAAGGAGGTGAATGTGGGAGTGGACGTTGAGGATCCACATTTGAGGGAGTTGTTGGAGGAGTTTGGAGACGTATTCCCTAATGACCTACCAAATGGCCTACCCCCTAAACGTGGAATTGAACATCAAATTGATCTCATTCCCGGAGCACCAATTCCAAATAAGCCTTCCTATAGATGTAATCCCAAAGAGAGTGAGGAATTACAAAGCCAAATCAGTGAATTGATGGACAAAGGTTACGTGAGAGAGAGCAAAAGTCCGTGTGCCGTGCCGGCTTTGCTTGTGCCAAAAAAAGACGGTTCATGGAGGATGTGTATTGATAGCCGTGCTGTGAATAACATCACCATAAAGTGCTGATATGATTACACGTCCAAAGTGAATGAGCAATCAAGAATCTCGAGCAAAGGATCGAACTTGATGAAAGAATGAAGTCCGAAATTTATGTCTTAAGTCACCTGGGATATGATAATTAAAATAAACACTCTGATTATTTTAATTAACTCTTAATCTCACTTTTAAACCACTCCTGGAATTAAGTAGATTAAACACTAAGTAAATAATCACTCCTGAAAATAGACTTAATGGCCGAAATAATTGTAAGGAAAACAATTGATTTCAATTAACAAGAATTTGTATTAATCTCACATGCCTTGAATAATAGCATGGAACAATTATTTATAATAAAATAAACTTGTCCTCCAAGGACTCACAAGGCCGAAAATCGGCTCAAAGAAATTAAGGAAACATCCCTTAACTCCTTACATCCCTAATCCCTTGATTCTAGGAGAGAATAAAGGAGTATTTAAGGAAACCATAAATCAGCCCCTAACTCTCCTCACACGCCTAACACACTTAAGGAAACCAAGAAATAAGGAAACTCAAGGAATATTACAACTCAATGACAACTTGCAACCTTGGAGCACAAGGAGCCTACTCCACACGCCTAAGACACGCTAAAATGGCCGAAATATCACAAGATATTTTCGGACCTTTATTTGCTTAATTAAAATAACTAAGACTCTAGAAATGGTGTCACCTTTAAGCTTCATCAATGGAATCATCGTCCCATTTAAGAAATGACACAAATGAGGAGTTTGAATTTAACTTGAACCCGAACACTTCAAGGACTAAACAAATCGGATCATTTGGAGCTTGACCTTGACCTTGACTTGTATCATTCTCCCCCTCTTCAAAAGAATTTGTCCTCAAATTTTCATCATCTAAATAAGGACTAAGATCACCAACATTGAAGGTTGCACTCACACCTCCATAATCACTTGGAAGCTCGATCTTATAAGCACTTTCATTAATAACATCAATGACTTTGAATGGACCATCAGCTCTAGGCATAAGCTTGTTCTTCCTCTTTCTTGGAAAACGTTCTTTCCTCAAATGAATCCAAACCAAGTCGCCAATCTGAAATTTCGGTTGCCTTCTATGCTTGTTGGCTCGTTCCTTGTATTGAGCATTCATCTTCTCAATTCGTGCTTTCACTTGCTCACAAGTCTTCTTAAAGGCTTCCAACCTCTTCGTAGAATCAACATGAATTTCAGATTTAGTTAGTGACACAAAATCAATAGGAAGGAAAGGATTGATACCATAGACCACCTCAAATGGAGACTTAGAAGTAGTAGAAGAATGAGCTCGATTATAAGCAAACTCGGCGTGAGCTAGCTTTATATCCCAATCCTTTTGTGTCTTACTCACCAAGCCACGCAACAAAGCTCCAAGAGTTCTATTAGTTACCTCAGTTTGACCATCCGTTTGAGGATGATGACTTGTGCTAAAGAGTAACTTAGTTCCCACCATCTTCCATAAGCTCCTCCAAAAGTGACTAAGGAACCTTGTATCACGATCACTAACAATACTTTTTAGGAATACCATGCAAACGAATGATTTCCCTGAAGTACAAATCCGCCACATGCAAAGCATCATCGCTTTATGCATAGGAACAAAGTGAGCCATTTTCGAAAAACGATCCACCACCACCATAATGGCGTCCTTCCCCCTTTGAGTTCTTGGTAATCCAACAATGAAATCCATACTCACACTATCCCAAGGTGCATCGTGTACGGGTAATGGAGTATAAAGGCCTTTATGGAAGGTACTCTTCGACCTTTGACAAGTAGCACACTTACTAACCACCATATGAACATCCCTCATCATGTTAGGCCAATAAAAACTCTCATTCAAAGTGTCTAATGTCTTTTGAACACCGAAATGACCAGCCACCCCTCCACTATGAACTTCTCTCACAAGCAACTCCCTCACGCCACTCTTAGGAATGCATAGCTTGTTTCCCTTAAACAAAAATCCCTCTTGTACCACAAACAAACCACTAGGACTCCTAAAGAACTCACGGAAATCATCATCATTCTCATACAAATCCTTTAAGTGCTCAAACCCCAACACCCTTGCATCAACCATGGCCAAAAGATAGGAACGCCTAGAAAGGGCATCCGCAACAATGTTACTCTTACCTTCCTTGTACTTGGACGAAAATGTGAAGGCTTGTAGGAATTCAACCCACTTAGCATGCCTATGGTTGAGCTTTTTGCTGTCCATGGATGTATTTGAGTGCTTCATGATCCGAATGAAGAAGGAAAGGCTTGGGCCTCAAGTAATGAGACCAATGATCCAAGGCTCTCACAATTGCATAGAATTCACGATTATAGTTGGAGTAATTGAGTTTGGCGCCACTCAACTTCTCACTAAAGTAGGCAATGGGCCTCCTTTCTTGAAGCAAAACCGCCCCAACTCCAAGTCCACTAGCATCACACTCAACTTCGAACAACTTGTTGAAATCCCGCAAGGCAAGGATAGGAGCGTTGCAAAGTAACTCCTTGACTTCATCAAACGCCTTTTGAGCATGAGAGTTCCATGAAAACTCCCCTTTCTTCATCAAATCCGTGATTGGTGCCATGATGGTTGAGAAATTTCGGATGAATCTTCTATAAAAGGAAGCTAGACCATGAAAGCTTCGGCATTCATGAGCACTTGTAGCGCGCCAACCATGAAGACATGGCCTTGACTTTTTCCGGATCCACATGAACTCCATCCCTAGACACAATGTAACCAAGAAAAGCAATACTAGGAACAAGAAAATCACACTTTTCCATTTTTCCATACAACTTTTACTCTCTTAATTTTTCAAATAAAGCTCTCAAGTGAAGTAAATGAGACTCAACACTAGTACTATATACAAGAATATCATCTAGATAGACAACAATAAACTTGTTAAGAAAGGGACGTAGTACCTCGTTCATAAGCCTCATAAAAGAACTAGGAGCATTGCAAAGACCAAAGGGCATCACCATCCACTCATATAGACCTTGTTTGGTCTTGAAAGCGGTTTTCCATTCATCTCCTTCACGAATTCTCAATTGATGATAGCCACTCCTCAAGTCGATCTTCGAAAAATCGAAGCTCCATGTAGCTCATCAAGCATGTCCTCCAATCTAGGCATAGGAAAACGATACTTGATTGTAATGTTGTTGACGGCTCTACTATCAATGCACATCCTCCAAGTACCATCTTTCTTTGGAACCAGCAAAGCGGGAACGGCACATGGACTCATGCTTTCTCTTACATAGCCTCGGTCAATCAACTCTTCAATTTGTTTTTGTAGCTCCTTAGAAGCTACGGGATCACATCTATATGCCGGCTTATTTGGCAAAGGTGCGCCTGGCACAAGATCAATAGCATGCTCAATGCCTCTCAATGGTGGCAAACCTTGAGGCAATTCCTCCGGAAACACATCACAAAACTCGTCCAATAGTGCTGCAAGTTTCGGATTTCTAGAAGAAACATCGTTAGTTAAAGCAAGTTTAATACATAAAGCATAACAATGTCCTTCCAACTCTACCTCTTTCTCGAACTCTTTGGCCGAAAGAAACAAGTTTTGTTTCCTTTCAACCACCTTCTTGGGTGCCATGGAGCTAGGAGACAAAGGAACCAACCGAATCCTTTTAGAGCCCATCAAAACCGAATACACGTTGGTTTCCCCCTCATGAATAACCTTTCGATCATATTGCCAAGGTCGACCAAGAAGAAGATGACAAGCACTCATAGGTAGAACATCACCCCACAATTCATCCTTGTAACCCCCAATAGAAAACGAAACAAGTGCTTGCTTTTTCACCAACAAACCGGTTTTATCATCCAACCAACTCAACTTATAAGGATGTGGATGATCTCTAACAATCAAGTTCAACTTAGAAACCACATTAGAAGCAACCACATTAGTGCATGAACCACTATCAATAATCACATTACATGTAAATTCACCAATTCGACATCTAGTGTGAAACAAATTTTCTCTTTGATCATGGTTAGGAGAATGATCAACATGTAAAGTTCTCCTAATAACTCCAAGCATTCTAGACTCATCTTCGGCATATGCAACCTCATTATCATCACTTTCGTGTTCTTCCTCCTTTTCATACACATAGTCATAAGTTCTCTCCTCCTCTTCTATGGTCATGTATTGTCTCAAAATTAGGGTTTTTCTAGATGGACAACTACTAGCAATATGACCCCTTCCTTGACACTTAAAACACTTTCGGGTTTCTTCCCACTTTTCCTTAGAAATCACCAACTTAGGTCGTTCTCCCTTTTGTTCCCCCTTAGAAGGATTGTCTTTCTTTTCAAATGGTTTAGAAGAAGAAGAAGAGGAAGGAATAAAAGAAGAAGTGGTTCTGTTGCTGCCGTTTTTTTCCCCCATATGATTTCTTTTCCTCCAATTCATGACGTTCAAATTTCAAGGCTAAACGACACACATCATCAAAAGTGCTATAATTTGCAACATCAACCTTTCTAGCAATAGATTTATTAAGTCCATTAACAAACCTAGCAATTTTCTCTTGTTCGACTTCATCAACATCACAAATCAAACACAACTTATCAAATTCAACCATATAGTCATGCACACTTAACACATCTTGAGTCAAAGAATTCTTTCTCATGTATTGCCTTTGAATGAAATCACTTGGAACAAACTTTTCATGCAATTTCCTTTTAAGCTTAGTCCAACTTTTAAGCTTAGGTTTCCCAAGTCTCGCCCTTTTTGCCTTTAGACTATCTAACCAAATCCCAGCATACTTAGTTAGTCTAATGGTGGCAATTTTAAACCGTTTTTCATCATCAAACCCTTTATAATCACAAATTTTCTCAAGTTGACGAATCCATTCAAGCAAATCCTCGGGACTAGAATCACCAGTAAAATCATCTAGTTTAATACCTCTATCATTATCATAAGTCGGTTTAACAATTTTAACCTCCTCAACATCAGATTCATAGTCAATGTGATTAGGGTCGTTTTTATTGTTCACTTTACCCGCAAGAATGTTATGAGCTACTGTTAATCTTGTCGTTTTCTCCTTTTCCTCTAATTGAGTGTTATGAATTTTCTCAATAAAAGCTTTTATTTCAGCAAATTCAGACATTATAACTCAAATAGCAAGCCACAACCACACAAAACCCCAACAAAGGATCGAACAAAGTAGAGGCACTTACCAATGAAAGGAGAATCCCTTCTATCCTCACCCGCCTGGAAAAATCTGATACCAACTTATATGATTGCACGTCCAAATGAAAGAACAATCAAGGAAAATCCGAGCAAAGGAACTAGTTCGATGCAATTCACTAAGTCCGAAAATTAATCAAAGTAACCCGGATATGATAATTAAAAATAAACACTCTTGAATATTTTAATTAACTCTTAATCTCACTTTAAACCACTCCTGGAATTAAGTAGATTAAACACTAAGTAAATAATCACCCCTGAAAATAGACTTAATGGCCGAAATAATTGTAAGGAAACAATTGATTTCAAATAACAAGAATTTGTATTAATCTCACATGCCTTTGATGAAAGCATGGAACTATTATTTATAATAAATAAACTTGTCCTCCAAGGACTTACAAGGGCCGAAAATCAGCCTTAGTAATTAAGGTAACATTCCTAAACTCCTTACATCCTAATCCCTTGATTCTAGGAGAAAATAAAGGAGTTAATCCCTTCATTCTAGGAGAGAATAAAGGAGTAAATAAGGAAACTCCAAATCAGCCCCTAACTCTCCTCACACGCCTAACATACTTAAGGAAACAAAGAAATAAGGCAACTCAAGGAATATTACAACTCAATGACAACTTGCAAACTTGGAACACAAGGAGCCTACTCCACACGCCTAAGACACGCCTAAAATGGCCGAAATATCACAAGATATTTTCGGACCTTTATTTGCTTAATTAAAAATAACTAAGACTTAGAAATGGTGTCACCTTCAAGCTTCATCAATGGAATCATCGTTCCACTTAAGAAATGACACGAATGAGGAGTTTGAATTTAACTTGAAACCGAGCACGTCAAGGACTAGACAAATAGGATCATTTGGAGCTTGACCTTGACCTTGACTTGTATCATTAGCTTTGTTTAATGCATTTGAGTTTCACTTGATTCAATTAGCTTTGTTGAATGCATTTGAGTTTTATTTGATTCTATTTGCTATGTTTGACATTGTTTGACTTTCATTTGATTCAATTAGCTTTATTTGACTTCATTTTACTTTAATTTGATTCAATTAGCTTTGTTGAATGCATTTGAGTTTCATTTGATTCAATTAGCTTTATTTGAATTCATTTGACTTTCATTTGATACAATTAGCTTTGATTGACTTCATTTGACTTTCATTTGATTCAATTTGCTTTATTGATTGCATTTGAGTTTCATTGGATTCAATTAGCTTTGTTGAATGCATTTGAGTTTCATTTGATTCAATTAGCTATGTTTGACTTCATTTGATTTTCATTTGATTCAATTAGCTTTGTTTAATGCATTTGAGTTTCATTTGATTCAATTAGCTTTGTTGAATGCATTTGAGTTTCATTTGATTCTATTAGCTATGTTTGACTTCATTTGACTTTCATTTGATTCAATTAGCGTTGTTTGACTTCATTTTACTTTAATTTGATTCAATTAGCTTTATTCAATGCATTTGAGTTTCATTTGATTCTATTATCTATGTTTGACTTCATTTGACTTTCATTTGATTCAATTAGCTTTGTTTGACTTTATTTTACTTTAATTTGATTGAATTAGCTTTGTTGAATGCATTTGAGTTTCATTTGATTCAATTAGCTTTAGTTGAATTCATCTGACTTTCATTTCATACAATTAGCTTTGTTTGACTTTATTTTACTTTAATTTAATTAAATTAGCTTTGTTGAATGCATTTGAGTTTCATTTGATTCAATTAGCTTTATTTGAATTCATCTGACTTTCATTTGATACAATTAGCTTTGATTGACTTCATTTGACTTTCATTTGATTCAATTAGCTTTATTGAATGCATTTGAGTTTCATTTGATTTAATTAGCTTTGTTGAATGCATTTGAGTTCCATTTGATTTAATTAGCTATGTTTGACTTCATTTAGCTTTCATTTGATTCAATTAGCTTTGTTTAATGGATTTGAGTTTCATTTGATTCAATTAGCTTTGTTGAATGTATTTGAGTTTCATTTGATTCTATTAGCTACATTTCGACTTTATTTGACTTTCATTTGATTCAATTAGCTCTGGTTTGACTTCATTTCACTTTAATTTGATTCAATTAGCTTTGTTTGATTACATTTGACTTTAATTTGATTCAATTAGCTTTGTAGAATGCATATGAGTTTCATTTGACTCAATTAGCTTCGTTGAATACATTTGAGTTTCATTTGATTCTATTAGCTATGTTGGACTTCATTTGACTTTCATTTGAATCAATTAGCTTTGTTTGACTTCATTTTACTTTAATGCGATTCAATTAACTTTGTTCAATGCATTTGAGTTTTATTTGATTCAAATAGCATTACTGAATGCATTTGAGTTTCATTTGATTCAATAAGTTTTCTTTGACTTCATTTGACATGAATTTGATTGAATTATCATTGTTGAATGCATTTGAGTTTCATTTGATTCAATTACCTTTGTTAAATGCATTTGAGTTCCATTTGATTCAATTAGCTATGTTTGACTTCGATTGACTTTCATTTGATACAATTAGCTTTGTTTAATGCATTTGAGTTTCATTTGATTCAATTAGCATTATTTGAATTCATTTGACTTTCATATGATACAATTAGCTTTGACTGACTTCATTTGACTTTCATTTGATTCAATTAGCTTTATTGAATGCATTTGAGTTTCATTTGATTCAATTAGCTTTGTTAAATGCATTTGAGTTCCATTTGATTTAATTAGCTATGTTTGATGATACGAAATCAGTTGCTAATTCCGAAATTCTACTAAGTACTAATCTCAATCACAATAAAGGAGAGATTCACGGTTTAAAGATTAGTACTAGTTTAATCATGTTGAGCAACGAAGGAAATGATACGAACACACTTCAAAATAGGAATTGCGTTTACGATAGTTGAACAATAAACTAAAAGCCTCCACTTCAAGTTTATAATTCGGGTTTATAACTAAGGAAATGAATCTCCACTCTCTTCCTCAATCACGTTTTTAATTAACAAAGAACGAGAATCTCCACTCTCGAATATGTCAATTAGGTTGAATTCTTGTAGTTTGACCTCCCAAGAAAATCGGTTCAAAGATAGAATAAAAACCTCGGTTTTTAGACTTTAACACAACGTGTTTTAATTTGAAGCACAAAGCTTAAATTTCAATTATCCAAATCTGATTTTCATTTATGATCACCATTTGATATATATTACAAGCTAATCACTCCCCAAAAGATCTAAGTACTTAAAAGATTAAACAAAGCATTAAACAACAAATATCTCTAATCTTCCAACAAAGGTGTAAGAGGAATAGTGTTGTTGTGTGTTTTGTTGACTAAAAGGGAAGGAGGGCCGGTTTTCCACACCAAGTGGATGGCCTCCCTTAGCTTGCAACACAAGCTCCATAAATATCTTCAAGGACCTCCTTTCACACGCCCCAAGTGTAGATCGCATCCCCAAGCATATTTCGCGGATATTACAACTTACGCTACGCAAAATAATTCCGGTTTTACAAAAACCGAAAATTACAAAAAAACGTTAATTAATCTAACTCGCTTAATTAACTTCCTTTCCTATGTTGCTCAACATGATTAAACTAGTACTAATCCTTAAACCGTGAATTTCTCCTTGTTGTGATTGAGATTAGTACTTAGTAGAATTTCGGAACTAGCAACTAGTTTCGGATCATCCTCTCCTTCTTCAAAAGGAATTGTCCTCAATTCTTGCACATCGTTATCTTCGAAATAGGGGGATAAGTCCCCTATGTTGAATGTGGCTGCCACGCCATAGTCTCGGGAAGGTCTATTTTGTAAGCATTATTGCCGTAGCGTTCAAGAACCTTGAAAGGTCCTTCAGCTCGGGGCATGAGTTTATGCTTTCTTTTACTTGGAAACCTTTCCTTCCTCAAGTGTATCCACACCAAAATCTCCGGAGCAAACAACCTCGGTTTTCGGCCCTTGTTTGCTTTTTTCTTGTACATTTCATTGGCCTTTTCGATGTTGGCGCGGATTTCTTTGTGAACCTTCACCATTGTTTCAGCTTGTTGCCTAGCATCCCCGTGGACATAAGAGTCCTTAGGCAACGAAATGAGATCAATAGGTACATACGGGTTTACCCCATATACCACTTCGAACGGTGAATGTCTTGTTGCAAAAGTGGGAGTCCTATTGTAAGCAAATTCCGCGTGGCATAGCTTGACATCCCAATCTTTCCCGGTCTTGCTCACTAAGCCCCTTAACAAGGTGCCTAGAGTTCGATTTGTCACTTCGTTTGACCGTCGGTTTGGGGGTGATGTGAAGTACTAAACAGCAACTTAGTACCCATCATCCTCCACAGGGATCTCCAAAAATGACTCAAAAACTTGCTATCTCGATCCGAGACAATAGTTTTTGGTATTCCATGTAGACGGACAATTTCCCTGAAATATAAACAAGAAACGTTAATAGCATCTTTTCGTTTTATGGCAAGGCACAAAGTGTGCCATTTTTTGAGAAACGGTCCACCACCACCATGACCGAATCCTTTCCTCTTTGCGTTCTCGGAAGTGCAACGATGAAATCCATACTAACATCCTCCCAAGGCCTCTCCGATCTTGGCAAAGGAGTATACAACCCCTTATGAAACGTGCTTTTGGCTCTTTGACAAACTCCGCAACGAGCCAAAACAGCGTGCACTTCCTTGATCATATGAGGCCAAGAAAAATGTTCTTGTAATAATTCCATGGTTTTGGCAACACCAAAATGGCCAGCCAAACCGCCACCATGAGCCTCTCTTATGAGCAAATCACGAACGGGACATTTGGGAACGCAAAGTTTGTTCCCTTTGAACAAGAACCCCTCCATTTGATGATAATGGTCTTTTGGACCATCTTTGGTAGCCTCGAACAGGATCTCGTGTCCCCTCATCAAGAACATAAAATTCTTTAATTAGTTCAAACCCAAGTACCTTGGAATCCACCATATTAAGCAATACGTGTCTCCGAGATAAAGCATCGGCTACCACGTTAGCTTTCCGGCCTTGTACTTGGCAACAAAGTTGAACGATTGTAAGAACTCTACCCATTTAGCATGCCGAGCACTAAGCTTATGTTGCCCATGAATATATTTCGGTGATTCATGATCGGAGTGAAGAACAAAAGCTTGTGGTCGTAAATAGTGACTCCAATGATTAAGAGATCTAACCATGGCGTAAAACTCTTTATCATAAGTGGAATAATTCAACTTAGCTCCGATTTAATTTTTTCGCTAAAATACGCAATAGGCTTGCCACCTTGAATCAAAACAGCCCCAATACCCGTTCCACTTGCATCACACTCAACTTCAAATGGTTTTGCAAAATCCGGTAAAGCTAGGATAGGCGTTTTACACATTCTCTCCTTTACAAGCTCAAACGCCTTTTTGAGCTGCGTCACTCCATTCAAATTTTCCATGTTTAGTGCATTCCGTTATAGGAGCTAATAAGGTGCTGAAATTGTTTATAAACCTCCTATAAAACGAAGCTAAACCATGAAAAGACCTCACCTCGGTGATAGTTGTAGGAACCGGCCAAGAAGAAATTGCTTCAACTTTGGATGGATCCACTTTCACCCCTTCATCCGAAATAATGAACCCAAGGAAGCCAATCTCTCGTTGCATGAACGTGCACTTTTCAAGCTTCCCATACAATTTTTGTTCTCTCAAAACTTCGAACACTTGTTGCAAATGATTTAAATGATCATCCTTGTTAGCACTGAAAACAAGAATATCATCCAAATATACAACTACGAACTTTCCCAAAAATGGCCTAAGTACTTCATTCATTAATCTCATGAAAGTACTAGGGGCATTCGTGAGACCAAATGGCATAACCAGCCATTCATACAACCCATACTTCGTCTTGAAAGCCGTCTTCCATTCATCTCCCTCCTTCATGCATATTTGGTGGTATCCACTTCTCAAATCAATTTTCGAAAACAACTTGGATCCACTCAACTCATCTAGCATGTCATCTAATCTAGGGATGGGAAATCGTACTTTATGGTGATGTTGTTCACGGCACGGCTATCAATACACATCCTCCATGAACCGTCTTTTTTTGGCACAAGCAAGCTGGAACGGCACACGGACTCTTGCTCTCCCTCACGTAACCCTTGCCCATCAACTCCGATTTGGCTTTGTAATTCCTCACTCTCTTTAGGATTACATCTATAGGAAGGCTTATTTGGAATTGGTGCTCCGGGAATGAGATCAATTTGATGTTCAATTCCACGTTTTGGGGGTAGGCCATTTGGTAGGTCATTAGGGAACACATCTCCAAACTCCTCCAACAACTCCCTCAAATGCGGATCCTCAACGTTCACTCCCTCATTCACCTCCTTGGCAACCAGAATATACACCAACTGATTTTCCTCCAACTCCCTCTCAAATCGTTTTCTCCCTAAGAACACGCCACTACACATCGGGTTTTCTTTTGGTGTTGGTTTTGTGTTTCGGATTTTTGAAGGAGGTAATGGTAGTAAGGTTTTGATTTTGCCATTCTTGTTCACCTTATACACATTCTTAAAACCATCATGCATCACCTTGCGATCAAATTGCCACGGTCTACCAAGTAGTATATGGCACGCAGATCATAGGGATTACATCACATAGTATTTCATCTTCATAATTTCCAATTGAGAATGTGATTAAAACTCTATTTTTTACCCTTACTTCACTATCATCATCTAGCCATTTCAGTTTATAAGGAATTGGATGTTTAGTCATAGGTAATGCTAACTTCTCTACAAGTTCAGTTGAGGCTACATTAGTACAACTTCCACCATCTATGATCAAATTGCATAGTTTTTTTTCACTAGGCATTTCGAATGAAAAATGGTCTCCCTTTGTTCCTCATTTTCGGCCACCACATTTGAGTATAAGGACCTCCTAATCACTAAGGTTTCACCCTCCATTTCAGGATTGCACACGTCCTCCTCATCCTCACTTCCATTTTTATCATGTTCCATCTCTAAAAGAGATTGTCTTTCCAACTCGTCTATTTCTGTTATGTCTCTTATGGTCATGATTCTTTTAGTCGGACAATTAGCTTGGTAATGGCCATAGCCTTGACACTTAAAACATTTTACTTTTAAGGTTTTGTCATCTCCGACTTTCTCCTTGTCTTTCCTAGTGAAATCGGGTTTTTGTTCTTATCAAGATTACTAGTACTAGGATTAACTTTGAAAGTACTAAATGGCTTGGAATAAGACTTACTTGCTACTGGTTTCTTCTTTTGGCTATCCATTTTGAGAGCCACTTTGCAAGCTTCGTCGAATGTGAGGTATGGGAACACCTCTACTTTCTCACGCACCTCTTCATTTAGGCCTCCTAAGAAAGGCCTAACTTTTGCTCCTCCATTTCTTCGATTTCACAAACAATGGAAAGTTTCTCAAATTCCTTGATGTACTCCTCCATAGGCATGGCGCCTTGCTTGAGTGTGGACCATCTAACATACCGATTTTGTTTGTAGTTAGTTGGAACAAAACGCTTACGTAATTGCTTCTTTAATTTCTCCCCAGTAGCAATCTTGGATTTGTTCTCCTTCACCCTTTGCCTCTTCAATCCTTCTAACCAAATGGATGCATATTTGGTTAGCTTCAATACAGCCACCTTGTATTTTTTGTCATTCGGAGTGTCTTTGTAATCAAAAAACGCTCCAAAGAACGTTCCCATTCAATGTATAATTCCGGATCACTAGCTCCGTCAAAATCTGGAACTTCGATTTTCAAACCCCTATCATCATCCCTAGAACTCCTTTCTTCCTCATTGGGTTTCTTCTTAAACAATTCTAAGGTTATCTTTGCCATCATGTCGTGTAATGCTTCGTTTTGCTTAGCTAGAGCTTCTAGCATCGCATCTCTTCTAGCATTATCATCTATTTCCTCGTCCATTTCGTAACTTAGCTCTTGATACCACTTGATACGAACACACTTCAAAATAGGAATTGCGTTTACGATAGTTGAACAATAAACTAAAAGCCTCCACTTCAAGTTTATAATTCGGGTTTATAACTAAGGAAATGAATCTCCACTCTCTTCCTCAATCACGTTTTTAATTAACAAAGAACGAGAATCTCCACTCTCGAATATGTCAATTAGGTTGAATTCTTGTAGTTTGACCTCCCAAGAAAATCGGTTCAAAGATAGAATAAAAACCTCGGTTTTAGACTTTAACACAACGTGTTTTAATTTGAAGCACAAAGCTTAAATTTCAATTATCCAAATCTGATTTTCATTTATGATCACCATTTGATATATATTACAAGCTAATCACTCCCAAAAGATCTAAGTACTTAAAAGATTAAACAAAGCATTAAACAACGAATATCTCTAATCTTCCAACAAAGGTGTAAGAGGAATAGTGTTGTTGTGTGTTTTGTTGACTAAAAGGGAAGGAGGGCCGGTTTTTCCACACCAAGTGGATGGCCTCCCTTAGCTTGCAACACAAGCTCCATAAATATCTTCAAGGACCTCCTTTCACACGCCCCAGTGTAGATCGCATCCCCAAGCATATTTCGCGGATATTACAACTTACGCTACGCAAAATAATTCGGTTTTACAAAAACCGAAAATTACAAAAAAACGTTAATTAATCTAACTCGCTAATTAACTTCCTTTCCTATGTTGCTCAACATGATTAAACTAGTACTAATCCTTAAACCGTGAATTTCTCCCTTGTTGTGATTGAGATTAGTACTTAGTAGAATTTCGGAACTAGCAACTAGTTTCGGATCAGGAAAGGAAGTTAATTAAGCTAGTTAGTTTAATTAACGTTTTTGTAATTTTCGGTTTTTGTAAACCCGGAATTATTTTGTTTAGCGTAAGTGTAAATTGGTCGAACCATGCTTGGGGTTGCGAACCATACTTGGGACGTGTGAAAAGGGGTTCTTGAAGATATCTTGAAGCTTTCCTTGCAAGCTAAGACAAGCCCCCCACTTGGTGATGAAAACCGGTCCCACCTTGCCCCAAAGTCAACAAAACACACAACAACACTATTCCTCCTTACATCCTTGTTGGATTAAGAGATATTTGTTGTTTAATTGCTTTGTTTAATTACTTTGGTGCTTAGATATTTATGGCTAATGTTTTAAGCCTTCTTTAGCTTGTACTTGATATATGTAATGGATGAAGTAATGAAAAATCAGTTTTAGTTTTGATTTAAACTTTGTGTTTATTCGGTATTTTTGGAGATTGAAAAATCCGAAATTCCTCTTGTGATTAAGAAGTGATCTTAATTTCGAAACCCTTGAGTTAAGTGAGTTAAACTTAATTTAAGAGAGAGTTAATATAATTAGTGAGTTTAAACTAATTAAATCCACTCTCAAAAACCTCCTAAATCGGTTTCTAAGTAAGATAAACTTCAAAACCGATTTAGAATCCTTAAGCATAAATAAGTGGGTAAAGCTTATCGAGCTTAGGTTACATTTTCATATACGTTTTCGTATCAAGTGGTATCAAGAGCTAAGTTCTGAAATGGACGAGGAAATAGATGATAATGCTAGAAGAGATGCGATGCTAGAAGCACTAGCTAAGCAAAACGAAGCATTACACGACATGATGGCAAAGATAACCTTAGAATTGTTTAAGAAGAAACCCAATGAGGAAGAAAGGAGTTCTAGGGGGTGATGATAGGGGTTTAAAAATTGAAGTTCCAGATTTTGACCGAGCTAGTGATCCGGAATTATACATTGAATGGGAACGTTCTTTGGAGCGTTTTTTTTGATTACAAAGACACTCCGAATGATAAGAAATACAAGGTTGCTGTTTTGAAACTAACCAAATATGCATCCATTTGGTTAGAAGGCTTGAAGAGGCAAAGGGTAAAGGAGAACAAATCCAAGATTGCTACTTGGGAGAAATTGAAGAAGCAATTAAGGAAGCGTTTTGTTCCAACTAACTACAAGCAAAATCAGTATGTTTGATGGTCCACACTCAAACAAGGCACCACGTCCATGGATGAGTACATCAAGGAATTCGAAAAACTTTCCATTGTTTGTGAAATAGAAGAAATGGAGGAGCAAAAATTGGGCAGATTTTTGGGAGGCCTAAATGAGGATGTGCGTGAGAAGGTGGAGGTATACCCATACCTTTCTTTCGATGAGGCTTGCAAAGTGGCTCTCAAAATTGACAGCCAAAAGAAGAAAGCAACAACAAGTAAGTCTTATTCAAAGCCATTTAGTACTTTTAAAGCTAATACTAGTACTAGCAACTTTGAGAAGAACAAAAATCAGATTTCATTCCGAAAGAGAAGGAGAAAGTGGTAGATGATAAGGCTATTAAAGTTAAATGTTTTAAGTGTCAAGGTTATGGTCATTACCAATCGACTTGTCCTACGAAAAGAGTCATGACTATAAGGGACATAGAGGAGATAGACGAATTGGAGAGGATATACCTCTTAGAAAAGCAACATGATAAATCTGATTTAGGTAACGAAAGTGATGAGGACGTGTGTAATCCAGAAATGGAGGGTGAAATGTTGGTTCTTAGGAGATCCTTGTACTCTAATGTCGTGGCTGAAAATGAGGAACAAAGAGAAACCATTTTTCATTCGAAATGCTTAGTGAATAAGAAGCTATGCACGTTAATCATTGATGGTGGTAGTTGTACAAATGTAGCTTCAACTGAACTTGTAGAGAAGTTAGCATTACCTACTACTAAACATCCACATCCTTATAAACTGAAATGGTTAGATGATGATAGTGAAGTAAGGGTGAAGAATAGAGTTTTAATCACGTTTTCCATTGGAAATTATGAAGATGAAATTCTATGTGATGTAATTCCTATGACTGCGTGCCATATTCTACTTGGTAGACCGTGGCAATTTGATCGAAAAGTAATGCATGATGGTTGTTCGAATGTGTATAAGGTAAACAAGAATGGCAAAACCAAAACCTTATTACCATTGCCCCCTTCAAAAATACGAGACACAACACCTAAGCAAAAAAGAACCTCGTGAGTGGTAGTGTGTTTTTAGGGAGAAAAGATTCGAGAGGGAGTTGGGAACAAATCGGGTCGTGTATGTTCTAGTTGCTAATGAGGTGAACGAGGGAATGGAAGTTGAAGATTCAAATTTGAGGGAGTTATTGGAGGGATTTGGAGACGTGTTTCCTAATGACCTACCAAATGGCCTACCCCCTAAACGTGGAATTGAGCATCAAATTGATCTCATTCCCTGAGCACCACTCCCAAATAAACCTTCCTATAGATGCAATCCCAAAGAAAGTGAGGAGTTACAAAGCCAAATCAGGTGAATTGATGAAGAAAGGCTACGTGAGAGAGAGTAAAAGTCCATGTGTCGTTCGGCTTTACTTGTGCCAAAAAAGACGGAACATGGAGGATGTGTATTGATAGCCGTCTTTGTGAACAATATAACCATCAAATACGGATTTCCCATCCCTAGGTTAGATGACATGTTAGATGAGTTAAGTGGATCCAATTTGTTTTCGAAAATTGATTTGAGAAGTGGATACCACCAAATATGCATGAGAGGGAGAGATGAGTGGAAGACGGCTTTCAAAACGAAGTATGGGTTGTATGAATGGCTGGTTATGCCATTTGGTCTCACAAATGCCCCTAGTACGTTCATGAGATTGATGAATGAAGTACTTAGGCCGTTTATGGGAAAGTTCGTGGTTGTGTATTTGGATGATATTCTTGTCTATAGTGCTAACAAGGAGGAGCATTACTGAATGCATTTGAGTTTCATTTGATTCAATAAGTTTTCTTTGACTTCATTTGACATGAATTTGATTTAATTATCATTGTTGAATGCATTTGAGTTTCATTTGATTCAATTAGCTTTGTTAAATGCATTTGAGTTCCATTTGATTCAATTAGCAATGTTTGACTTCGTTTGACTTTCATTTGATACAATTAGCTTTGTTCAATGCATTTGAGTTTCATTTGATTCAATTAGCTTTATTTGAATTCATTTGACTTTCATATGATACAATTAGCTTTGACTGACTTCATTTGACTTTCATTTTAATCAATTAGCTTTGTTTGACTTCATTTTACTTTAATTTGATTCAATTAACTTTATTCAATGCATTTGAGTTTTATTTGATTCAAATAGCATTACTGAATGCATTAGAGTTTCATTTGATTCAATAAGTTTTCTTTGACTTCATTTGACATGAATTTGATTTAATTATCATTGTTGAATGCATTTGAGTTTCATTTGATTCAATTAGCTTTGTTGAATGCATTTGAGGTTCATTTGATTCTATTAGCTATGTTTGACTTCATTTGACTTTCATTTGATTCAATTAGCTTTGTTTAATGCATTTGAGTTTCACTTGATTCAATTAGCTTTGTTGAATGCATTTGAGTTTCATTTGATTCTATTAGCTATGTTTGACTTAATTTGACTTTCATTTGATTCAATGAGCTTTGTTTGACTTCATTTTATTTTAATTTGATACAATTAACTTTGTTCAATGCATTTGAGTTTTATTTGATTCAATTAGCTTTGTAGAATGCATTTGAGTTTCATTCGACTCAATTTGCTTTGTTGAATACATTTGAGGTTCATTTGATTCTATTAGCTATGTTTCACATCATTTGACTTTCATTTAATTCAATTAGCTTTGTTTGACTTCATTTTATTTTAATTTGATTCAATTAACTTTGTTCAATGCATTTGAGTTTTATTTGATTCAAATAGCATTCTTGAATGCATTTGAGTTTCATTTGATTCAATATATTTTTTTTACTTCATTTGACTTTAATTTGATTCAATTATCATTGTTGAATGCATTTGAGTTTCATTTGCTTCAATTAGCTTTGTTACATGCATTTGAGTTCCATTTGATTCAATTAGCTTTGTTTGATTTCATTTGACTTTAATTTGATTCAATTAGCTTTGTAGAATGCATATGAGTTTCATTTGACTCAATTAGCTTTGTTGAATACATTTGAGTTTCATTTGATTCTATAAGCTATGTTTGATTTCATTTGACTTTCAATTGATTCAATTAGCTTTGTTTGACTTCATTTTACTTTAATTTGATTCAATTAACTTTGTTCAATGCATTTGAGTTTTATTTAATTTAAATAGCATTCCTGAATGCATTTGAGTTTCATTTGATTCAATAAGTTTTCTTTGACTTGAATTTTATTCAATTATCGTTGTAGAATGCATTTGAGTTTCATTTGATTCAATTAGCTTTTTTAAATGCATTTGAGTTCCATTTGATTCAATTAGCTATGTTTTACTTCATTTGACTTTCATTTGATACAATTAGCTTTGTTTAATGCATTTGAGTTTCATTTGATTCAATTAACTTTGTTGAATGCATTTGAGTTTCATTTGATTCAATTAGCTATGTTTGACTTTGTTTGACTTTTATTTGATTCAGTTAGCTTTGTTTGACTTCATTTTACTTTTATTTGATTCAATTAGTTTTGTTGAATGCATTTGAGTTTCATTTGATTCAATTAGCTTTGTTGAATGCATTTGAGTTTCATTCGACTCAATTAGCTTTGTTGAATACATTTGAGGTTCATTTGATTATATTAGTTATGTTTCACATCATTTGACTTTCATTTGATTTAATTAGCTTTCTTTGACTTCATTTTACTTTAATTTGATACAATTAACTTTGTTCAATGCATTTGAGTTTTATTTGATTCAAATAGCATTATTGAATGCATTTGAGTTTCATTTGATTCAATAAGTTTTTTTTGACTTCATTTGACTTGAATTTGATTCAATTATCATTGTTGAATGCATTTGAGTTTCATTTGCTTCAATTAGCTTTGTTAAATGCATTTGAGTTCCATTTCATTCAATTAGCTATGTTTGACTTCATTTGACTTTCATTTGATACAATTAGCTTTGTTTAATGCATTTGAGTTTCATTTGATTCAATTAGCTTTGTTGAATGTATTTGAGTTTCATTTGATTCAATTAGATTTGTTGAATGCATTTGAGTTTCGAGTTGATTCAATTAGCTTTGTTGAATACATTTGAGTTTTATTTAATTCAATTAGCTTTTTTGAATGCATTTGAGTTTCATTTGATTCAATTAGCTTTATTTGACTTCATTTGAGATTCATTTAATTCAATTAGCTTTGTTTGACTTCATTTTACTTGTATTTGATTCAATTATCATTGTTGAATGCATTTGAGTTTCATTTGATTCAATTAGCTTTGTTGAATGCATTTGAGTTTCATTTGATTCAATTAGCTATGTTTGACTTCATTTGACTTTCATTTGATTCAATTAGCTTTGTTTAATGCATTTGAGTTTCACTTTATTCAATTAGCTTTGTTGAATGCATTTGAGTTTTATTTGATTCTATTTGCTATGTTTGACTTTGTTTGACTTTCATTTGATTCAATTAGCTTTATTTGACTTCATTTTACTTTAATTTGATTCAATTAGCTTTGTTGAATGCATTTGAGTTTCATTTGATTCAATTAGCTTTATTTGAATTCATTTGACTTTCATTTGATACAATTAGCTTTGATTGACTTTATTTGACTTTCATTTGATTCAATTTACTTTATTGATTGCATTTGAGTTTCATTTGATTCAATTAGCTTTGTTTAATGCATTTGAGTTTCATTTGATTCAATTAGCTTTGTTGAATGCATTTGAGTTTCATTTGATTCTATTAGCTATGTTTGACTTCATTTGACTTTCATTTGATTCAATTAGCTTTGTTTGACTTCATTTTACATTAATTTGATTCAATTAGCTTTGTTGAATGCATTTGAGTTTCATTTGATTCTATTAGCTATGTTTGACTTCATTTGACTTTCATTTGATTCAATTAGCTTTGTTTGACTTTATTTTACTTTAATTTGATTCAATTAGCTTTGTTGAATGCATTTGAGTTTCATTTGATTCAATTTGCTTTATTTGAATTCATCTGACTTTCATTTGATACAATTAGCTTTGATTGACTTCATTTAACTTTTATTTGATTCAATTAGCTTTATTGAATGCATTTGAGTTTCATTTGATTCAATTAGCTTTGTTGAATGCATTTGAGTTCCATTTGATTTAATTTGCTATGTTTGACTTCATTTAGCTTTCATTTGATTCAATTAGCTTTATTTAATGGATTTGAGTTTCATTTGATTCAATTAGCTTTGTTGAATGCATTTGAGTTTCATTTGATTCTATTAGCTACATTTGACTTTATTTGACTTTCATTTGATTCAATTAACCTGGTTTGAATTCATTAAACTTTAATTTGATTCAAATAGCTTTGTTTGATTTCATTTGACTTTAATTTGATTTAATTAGCTTTGTTGAATGCATATGAATTTCATTTGACTCAATTAGCTTTGTTGAATACATTTGAGTTTCATTTGAATCTATTAGCTATGTTTGACTTCATTTGACTTTCATTTGAATCAATTAGCTTTGTTTGACTTCATTTTACTTTAATTTGATTCAATTAACTTTGTTAAATGCATTTGAGTTTTATTTGATTCAAATAGCATTACTGAATGCATTTGAGTTTCATTTGATTCAATAAGTTTTCTTTGACTTCATTTGACATGAATTTGATTTAATTATCATTGTTGAATGCATTTGAGTTTCATTTGATTCAATTAGCTTTGTTAAATGCATTTGAGTTCCATTTGATTCAATTAGCTATGTTTGACTTCGTTTGACTTTCATTTGATACAATTAGCTTTGTTTAATGCATTTGAGTTTCATTTGATTCAATTAGCTTTATTTGAATTCATTTGACTTTCATATGATACAATTAGCTTTGACTGACTTCATTTGACTTTCATTTTATTCAATTAGCTTTGTTTGACTTCATTTTACTTTAATTTGATTCAATTAACTTTGTTCAATGCATTTGAGTTTTATTTGATTCAAATAGCATTACTGAATGCATTTGAGTTTCATTTGATTCAATAAGTTTTTTTTGACTTCATTTGACTTGAATTTGATTCAATTATCATTGTTGAATGCATTTGAGTTTCATTTGCTTCAATTAGCTTTGTTAAATGCATTTGAGTTCCATTTGATTCAATTAGCCATGTTTGACTTCATTTGACTCTCATTTGATACAATTAGCTTTGTTTAATGCATTTGAGTTTCATTTGATTCAATTAGCTATGTTGAATGCATTTGAGTTGCATTTGATTCTATTAGCTATGTTTGACTTAATTTGACTTTCATTTGATTCAATGAGCTTTGTTTGACTTCATTTTACTTTAATTTGATACAATTAACTTTGTTTAATGCATTTGAGTTTTATTTGATTCAATTAGCTTTGTAGAATGCATTTGAGTTTCATTCGACTCAATTTGCTTTGTTGAATACATTTGAGGTTCATTTGATTCTATTAGCTATGTTTCACATCATTTGACTTTCATTTAATTCAATTAGCTTTGTTTGACTTCATTTTATTTTAATTTGATTCAATTAACTTTGTTCAATGCATTTGAGTTTTATTTGATTCAAATAGCATTCTTGAATGCATTTGAGTTTCATTTGATTCAATAAGTTTTTTTTACTTCATTTGACTTGAATTTGATTCAATTATCATTGTTGAATGCATTTGAGTTTCATTTGCTTCAATTAGCTTTGTTACATGCATTTGAGTTCCATTTGATTCAATGAGCTTTGTTTGATTTCATTTGACTTTAATTTGATTCAATTAGCTTTGTGGAATGCATATGAGTTTCATTTGACTCAATTAGCTTTGTTGAATACATTTGAGTTTCATTTGATTCTATAAGCTATGTTTGACTTCATTTGACTTTTATTTGATTCAATTAGCTTTGTTTGACTTCATTTTACTTTAATTTGATTCAATTAACTTTGTTCAATGCATTTGAGTTTTATTTAATTCAAATAGCATTAATGAATGCATTTGAGTTTCATTTGATTCAATAAGTTTTCTTTGACTTGAATTTTATTCAATTATCATTGTAGAATGCATTTGAGTTTCATTTGATTCAATTAGCTTTTTTAAATGCATTTGAGTTCCATTTGATTCAATTAGCTATGTTTGACTTCATTTGACTTTCATTTGATACAATTGGCTTTGTTTAATGCATTTGAGTTTCATTTGATTCAATTAGCTTTGTTGAATGCATTTGAGTTTCATTTGATTCAATTAGCTATGTTTGACTTCATTTGACTTTCATTTGATTCAATTAGCTTTGTTTGACTTCATTTTACATTAATTTGATTCAATTAGCTTTGTTGAATGCATTTGAGTTTCATTTGATTCTATTAGCTATGTTTGACTTCATTTGACTTTCATTTGATTCAATTAGCTTTGTTTGACTTTATTTTACTTTAATTTGATTCAATTAGCTTTGTTGAATGCATTTGAGTTTCATTTGATTCAATTTACTTTATTTGAATTCATCTGACTTTCATTTGATACAATTAGCTTTGATTGACTTCATTTAACTTTTATTTGATTCAATTAGCTTTATTGAATGCATTTGAGTTTCATTTGATTCAATTAGCTTTGTTGAATGCATTTGAGTTCCATTTGATTTAATTAGCTATGTTTGACTTCATTTAGCTTTCATTTGATTCAATTAGCTTTATTTAATGGATTTGAGTTTCATTTGATTCAATTAGCTTTGTTGAATGCATTTGAGTTTCATTTGATTCTATTAGCTACATTTGACTTTATTTGACTTTCATTTGATTCAATTAACCTGGTTTGAATTCATTAAACTTTAATTTGATTCAAATAGCTTTGTTTGATTTCATTTGACTTTAATTTGATTTAATTAGCTTTGTTGAATGCATATGAATTTCATTTGACTCAATTAGCTTTGTTGAATACATTTGAGTTTCATTTGAATCTATTAGCTATGTTTGACTTCATTTGACTTTCATTTGAATCAATTAGCTTTGTTTGACTTCATTTTACTTTAATTTGATTCAATTAACTTTGTTAAATGCATTTGAGTTTTATTTGATTCAAATAGCATTCTTGAATGCATTTGAGTTTCATTTGATTCAATTAGTTTTCTTTGACTTCATTTGACATGAATTTGATTTAATTATCATTGTTGAATGCATTTGAGTTTCATTTGATTCAATTAGCTTTGTTAAATGCATTTGAGTTCCATTTGATTCAATTAGCTATGTTTGACTTCGTTTGACTTTCATTTGATACAATTAGCTTTGTTTAATGCATTTGAGTTTCATTTGATTCAATTAGCTTTATTTGAATTCATTTGACTTTCATATGATACAATTAGCTTTGACTGACTTCATTTGACTTTCATTTTATTCAATTAGCTTTGTTTGACTTCATTTTACTTTAATTTGATTCAATTAACTTTGTTCAATGCATTTGAGTTTTATTTGATTCAAATAGCATTGTTGAATGCATTTGAGTTTCATTTGATTCAATAAGTTTTTTTGACTTCATTTGACTTGAATTTGATTCAATTATCATTGTTGAATGCATTTGAGTTTCATTTGCTTCAATTAGCTTTGTTAAATGCATTTGAGTTCCATTTGATTCAATTAGCCATGTTTGACTTCATTTGACTCTCATTTGATACAATTAGCTTTGTTTAATGCATTTGAGTTTCATTTGATTCAATTAGCTTTGTTGAATGCATTTGAGTTGCATTTGATTCTATTAGCTATGTTTGACTTAATTTGACTTTCATTTGATTCAATGAGCTTTGTTTGACTTCATTTTACTTTAATTTGATACAATTAACTTTGTTTAATGCATTTGAGTTTTATTTGATTCAATTAGCTTTGTAGAATGCATTTGAGTTTCATTCGACTCAATTTGCTTTGTTGAATACATTTGAGGTTCATTTGATTCTATTAGCTATGTTTCACATCATTTGACTTTCATTTAATTCAATTAGCTTTGTTTGACTTCATTTTATTTTAATTTGATTCAATTAACTTTGTTCAATGCATTTGAGTTTTATTTGATTCAAATAGCATTACTTGAATGCATTTGAGTTTCATTTGATTCAATAAGTTTTTTTTTACTTCATTTGACTTGAATTTGATTCAATTATCATTGTTGAATGCATTTGAGTTTCATTTGCTTCAATTAGCTTTGTTACATGCATTTGAGTTCCATTTGATTCAATGAGCTTTGTTTGATTTCATTTGACTTTAATTTGATTCAATTAGCTTTGTGGAATGCATATGAGTTTCATTTGACTCAATTAGCTTTGTTGAATACATTTGAGTTTCATTTGATTCTATAAGCTATGTTTGACTTCATTTGACTTTTATTTGATTCAATTAGCTTTGTTTGACTTCATTTTACTTTAATTTGATTCAATTAACTTTGTTCAATGCATTTGAGTTTTATTTAATTCAAATAGCATTAATGAATGCATTTGAGTTTCATTTGATTCAATAAGTTTTCTTTGACTTGAATTTTATTCAATTATCATTGTAGAATGCATTTGAGTTTCATTTGATTCAATTAGCTTTTTTTAAATGCATTTGAGTTCCATTTGATTCAATTAGCTATGTTTGACTTCATTTGACTTTCATTTGATACAATTGGCTTTGTTTAATGCATTTGAGTTTCATTTGATTCAATTAGCTTTGTTGAATGCATTTGAGTTTCATTTGATTCAATTAGCTATGTTTGACTTCATTTGACTTTCATTTGATTCAATTAGCTTTGTTTGACTTCATTTTACATTAATTTGATTCAATTAGCTTTGTTGAATGCATTTGAGTTTCATTTGATTCTATTAGCTATGTTTGACTTCATTTGACTTTCATTTGATTCAATTAGCTTTGTTTGACTTTATTTTACTTTAATTTGATTCAATTAGCTTTGTTGAATGCATTTGAGTTTCATTTGATTCAATTTGCTTTATTTGAATTCATCTGACTTTCATTTGATACAATTAGCTTTGATTGACTTCATTTAACTTTTATTTGATTCAATTAGCTTTATTGAATGCATTTGAGTTTCATTTGATTCAATTAGCTTTGTTGAATGCATTTGAGTTCCATTTGATTTAATTAGCTATGTTTGACTTCATTTAGCTTTCATTTGATTCAATTAGCTTTATTTAATGGATTTGAGTTTCATTTGATTCAATTAGCTTTGTTGAATGCATTTGAGTTTCATTTGATTCTATTAGCTACATTTGACTTTATTTGACTTTCATTTGATTCAATTAACTTTGGTTTGAATTCATTAAACTTTAATTTGATTCAAATAGCTTTGTTTGATTTCATTTGACTTTAATTTGATTTAATTAGCTTTGTTGAATGCATATGAATTTCATTTGACTCAATTAGCTTTGTTGAATACATTTGAGTTTCATTTGAATCTATTAGCTATGTTTGACTTCATTTGACTTTCATTTGAATCAATTAGCTTTGTTTGACTTCATTTTACTTTAATTTGATTCAATTAACTTTGTTAAATGCATTTGAGTTTTATTTGATTCAAATAGCATTACTGAATGCATTTGAGTTTCATTTGATTCAATAAGTTTTCTTTGACTTCATTTGACATGAATTTGATTTAATTATCATTGTTGAATGCATTTGAGTTTCATTTGATTCAATTAGCTTTGTTAAATGCATTTGAGTTCCATTTGATTCAATTAGCTATGTTTGACTTCGTTTGACTTTCATTTGATACAATTAGCTTTGTTTAATGCATTTGAGTTTCATTTGATTCAATTAGCTTTATTTGAATTCATTTGACTTTCATATGATACAATTAGCTTTGACTGACTTCATTTGACTTTCATTTTATTCAATTAGCTTTGTTTGACTTCATTTTACTTTAATTTGATTCAATTAACTTTGTTCAATGCATTTGAGTTTTATTTGATTCAAATAGCATTACTGAATGCATTTGAGTTTCATTTGATTCAATAAGTTTTTTTTGACTTCATTTGACTTGAATTTGATTCAATTATCATTGTTGAATGCATTTGAGTTTCATTTGCTTCAATTAGCTTTGTTAAATGCATTTGAGTTCCATTTGATTCAATTAGCCATGTTTGACTTCATTTGACTCTCATTTGATACAATTAGCTTTGTTTAATGCATTTGAGTTTCATTTGATTCAATTAGCTTTGTTGAATGCATTTGAGTTGCATTTGATTCTATTAGCTATGTTTGACTTAATTTGACTTTCATTTGATTCAATGAGCTTTGTTTGACTTCATTTTACTTTAATTTGATACAATTAACTTTGTTTAATGCATTTGAGTTTTATTTGATTCAATTAGCTTTGTAGAATGCATTTGAGTTTCATTCGACTCAATTTGCTTTGTTGAATACATTTGAGGTTCATTTGATTCTATTAGCTATGTTTCACATCATTTGACTTTCATTTAATTCAATTAGCTTTGTTTGACTTCATTTTATTTTAATTTGATTCAATTAACTTTGTTCAATGCATTTGAGTTTTATTTGATTCAAATAGCATTACTGAATGCATTTGAGTTTCATTTGATTCAATAAGTTTTTTTTACTTCATTTGACTTGAATTTGATTCAATTATCATTGTTGAATGCATTTGAGTTTCATTTGCTTCAATTAGCTTTGTTACATGCATTTGAGTTCCATTTGATTCAATGAGCTTTGTTTGATTTCATTTGACTTTAATTTGATTCAATTAGCTTTGTGGAATGCATATGAGTTTCATTTGACTCAATTAGCTTTGTTGAATACATTTGAGTTTCATTTGATTCTATAAGCTATGTTTGACTTCATTTGACTTTTATTTGATTCAATTAGCTTTGTTTGACTTCATTTTACTTTAATTTGATTCAATTAACTTTGTTCAATGCATTTGAGTTTTATTTAATTCAAATAGCATTAATGAATGCATTTGAGTTTCATTTGATTCAATAAGTTTTCTTTGACTTGAATTTTATTCAATTATCATTGTAGAATGCATTTGAGTTTCATTTGATTCAATTAGCTTTTTTAAATGCATTTGAGTTCCATTTGATTCAATTAGCTATGTTTGACTTCATTTGACTTTCATTTGATACAATTGGCTTTGTTTAATGCATTTGAGTTTCATTTGATTCAATTAGCTTTGTTGAATGCATTTGAGTTTCATTTGATTCAATTAGCTATGTTTGACTTTGTTTGACTTTTATTTGATTCAATTAGCTTTGTTTGACGTCATTTTACTTTTATTTGATTCAATTAGTTTTGTTGAATGCATTTGAGTTTTATTTGATTCAAATAGCATTACTGAATGCATTTGAGTTTCATTTGATTCAATAAGTTTTTTTTGACTTCATTTGACTTGAATTTGATTCAATTATCATTGTTGAATGCATTTGAGTTTCATTTGCTTCAATTAGCTTTATTAAATGCATTTGAGTGACTTTTGATTCAATTAGCTATGTTTGACTTCATTTGACTCTCATTTGATACAATTAGCTTTGTTTAATGCATTTGAGTTTCATTTGATTCAATTAGCTTTGTTGAATGCATTTGAGTTTCATTTGATTCTATTAGCTATGTTTGACTTCATTTGACTTTCATTTAATTCAATTAGCTTTGTTTGACTTCATTTTACTTTAATTTGATTCAAATAGTTTTGTTGAATGCATTTGAGTTTCAGTTGATTCAATTAGCTTTGTTGAATGCATTTGAGTTTTATTTAATTCAATTAGCTTTATTGAATGCATTTGAGTTTCATTTGATTCAATTAACTATATTTGACTTCATTTGACTTTCATTTAATTCAATTAGCTTTGTTTGACTTCATTTGACTTGTATTTTATTCAATTATCATTGTTGAATGTATTTGAGTTTCATTTGATTCAATTAGCTTTGTTGAATGCATTTGAGTTCCATTTGATTCAATTAGCTTTGCTTAATGCATTTGAGTTTCACTTGATTCAATTAGCTTTGTTGAATGCATTTGAGTTTTATTTGATTCTATTTGCTATGTTTGACTTTGTTTGACTTTCATTTGATTCAATTAGCTTTATTTGACTTCATTTTACTTTAATTTGATTCAATTAGCTTTGTTGAATGCATTTGAGTTTTATTTGATTCAATTAGCTTTATTTGAATTCATTTGACTTTCATTTGATACAATTAGCTTTGATTGACTTCATTTGACTTTCATTTAATTCAATTTGCTTTATTGATTGCATTTGAGTTTCATTTGATTCAATTAGCTTTGTTGAATGCATTTGAGTTTCATTTGATTCAATTAGCTTTATTTGAATTCATTTGACTTTCACTTGATACAATTAGCTTTGATTGACTTCATTTGACTTTCATTTGATTCAATTAGCTTTATTGAATGCATTTGAGTTTCATTGGATTCAATTAGCTTTGTTGAATGCATTTGAGTTTCATTTGATTCAATTTGCTATGCTTGACTTCATTTGATTTTCATTTGATTCAATTAGCGTTGTAGAATGCATTTGAGTTTCTTTTGATTCAATTAGCTTTGTTGAATGCATTTTGAGTTCCATTTGATTCAATTAGCTATGTTTGACTTCATTTGACTTTCATTTGATTCAATTAGCTTTGTTTAATGCATTTGAGTTTCACTTGATTCAATTAGCTTTGTTGAATGCATTTGAGTTTTATTTGATTCTATTTGCTATGTTTGACTTTGTTTGACTTTCATTTGATTCAATTAGGTTTGTTTGACTTCATTTTACTTTAATTTGATTCAATTAGCTTTGTTGAATGCATTTGAGTTTCATTTGATTCAATTAGTTTTATTTGAATTCATTTGACTTTCATTTGATACAATTAGCTTTGATTGACTTCATTTGACTTTCATTTGACTTTCATTTGATTCAATTAGCTTTATTGAATGCATTTGAGTTTCATTGGATTCAATTAGCTTTGTTGAATGCATTTGAGTTTCATTTGATTCAATTAGCTATGTTTGACTTCATTTGATTTTCATTTGATTCAATTATCTTTGTTTAATGCATTTGAGTTTTATTTGATTCAATTAACTTTGTTGAATGCATTTGAGTTTCATTTGATTCTATTAGCTATGTTTGACTTCATTTGACTTTCATTTGTGATACGAAATCAGTTGCTAATTCCGAAATTCTACTAAGTTCTAATCTCAATCACAACAAGGGAGAGATTCACGGTTTAAAGATTAGTACTAGTTTAATTATGTTGAGCAACGAAGGAAAGGAAGTTAATTAAGCTAGTTAGTTTAATTAACGTTTTTGTAATTTTCGGTTTTTGTAAACCCGGAATATTTTTTTAGCATAAGTGTAAATTGGTCGAACCATGCTTGGGGTTGCGAATCACACTTGGGACGTGTGAAAAGGGGTTCTTGAAGATGTTTTGAAGGTTCCCTTGCAAGCTAAGAAAAGCCCCCCCCACTTGGTGATGAAAATCGGCCCTCCTTGCCCCCAAAGTCAACAAAACACACAACAACACTATTCCTTCTTACATCCTTGTTGGATTAAGAGATCTTTGTTGTTTAATTGCTTTGTTTAATCACTTTGGTACTTAGATCTTTTTGAGATTGATTAGCTTGTAATATATGTAGTGGTGATCATAAATGAAAAGGTAGTTTTTAGTTTTTGATTTAAACTTTGTGTTTATTCGAGTTTTTGGAGATTGTAAAAATCCGAAATTCCTCTTGTGATTAAGAAGTGATCTTAATTTCGAAACCCTTGAGTTAAGTGAGTTAAACTTAATTTAAGAGAGAGTTAATATAATTAGTGAGTTTAAACTAATTAAATCCACTCTCAAAAACCTCCTAAATCAGTTTCTAAGTAAGATAAACTTCAAAACCGATTTAGAATCCTTAAGCACAAATAAGTGAGTAAAGCTTATCGAGCTTAGGTTACATTTTCATATACGTTTTCGTATCAATTTGATTCAATTAGCTTTGTTTGACTTCATTTTACTTTAATTTGATTCAATTAGCTTTGTAGATGCATTTGAGTTTAATTTGATTCTATTAGCTATGTTTGACTTCATTTGACTTTCATTTGTGATACGAAATCAGTTGCTAATTCCGAAATTCTACTAAGTACTAATCTCAATCACAACAAGGGAGAGATTCACGGTTTAAAGATTAGTACTAGTTTAATTATGTTGAGCAACGAAGGAAAGGAAGTTAATTAAGCTAGTTAGTTTAATTAACGTTTTTGTAATTTTCGGTTTTTGTAAACCCGGAATTATTTTGTTTAGCATAAGTGTAAATTGGTCGAACCATGCTTGGGGTTGCGAATCACACTTGGGACGTGTGAAAAGGGGTTGTTGAAGATGTTTTGAAGCTTCCCTTGCAAGCTAAGAAAAGCCCCCCACTTGGTGATGAAAACCGCCCTCCTTGCCCCCAAAGTCAACAAAACACACAACAACACTATTCCTTCTTACATCCTTGTTGGATTAAGAGATCTTTGTTGTTTAATTGCTTTGTTTAATCACTTTGGCACTTAGATCTTTTTGAGATTGATTAGCTTGTAATATATGTAGTGGTGATCATAAATGAAAAGGTAGTTTTTAGTTTTTGATTTAAACTTTGTGTTTATTCGAGTTTTTGGAGATTGAAAAAATCCGAAATTCCTCTTGTGATTAAAAAAGTGATCTTAATTTCGAAACCCTTGAGTTAAGTGAGTTAAACTTAATTTAAGAGAGAGTTAATATAATTAGTGAGTTTAAACTAATTAAATCCACTCTCAAAAACCTCCTAAATCAGTTTCTAAGTAAGATAAACTTCAAAACCGATTTAGAATCCTTAAGCACAAATAAGTGAGTAAAGCTTATCGAGCTTAGGTTACATTTTCATATACGTTTTCGTATCAATTTGATTCAATTAGCTTTGTTTGACTTCATTTTACTTTAATTTGATTCAATTAGCTTTGTAGATGCATTTGAGTTTCATTTGATTCTATTAGCTATGTTTGACTTCATTTGACATTCATTTGAATTAATTAGCTTTGTTTGACTTTATTTTACTTTAATTTGATTCAATTAGCTTTATTGAATGCATTTGAGTTTCATTTGATTCAATTAGATTTATTTGAATTCATTTGACTTTCATTTGATATAATTAGCTTTGATTGACTTTATTTGAGTTTCATTTGATTCAATTAGCTTTATTGAATGCATTTGAGTTTCATTTGATTCAATTAGCTTTGTTGAATGCGTTTCAGTTCCATTTGATTTAATTAGCTATGTTTGACTTCATTTGACTTTCATTTGATTCAATTAGTTTTGTTTGATGGATTTGAGTTTCATTTGATTCAATTAGCTTTGTTGAATGCATTTGAGTTCCATTTGATTCCATTAGCTAGATTTGACTTTATTTGACTTTCATTTGATTCAATTAGCCTTGGTTTGACTTCATTTAACTTTAATTTGATTCAATTAGCTTTGTTTGATTTCATTTGACTTTAATTTGATTCAATTAGCTTTGTAGAATGCATATGAGTTTCATTTGACTCAATTAGCTTTGTTGAATACTTTGAGTTTCATTTGTTTCTATTAGCTATGTTTGACTTCATTTGACTTTCATTTGATTCAATTAGCTTTGTTTGACTTCATTTTACTTTAATTTAATTCAATTAACTTTGTTCAATGCATTTGAGTTTTATTTGATTCAAATAGCATTACTGAATGCATTTGAGTTTCATTTGATTCAATAAGTTTTCTTTGACTTCATTTGACTTGAATTTGATTCAATTATCATTGTTGAATGCATTTGAGTTTCATTTGATTCAATTAGCTTGGTTAAATGTATTTGAGTTCTATTTGATTCAATTAGCTATGTTTGACTTCATTTGACTTTCATTTGATACAATTAGCTTTGTTTAATGCATTTGAGTTTCATTTGATTCAATTCGCTTTATTTGAATTCATTTGACTTTCATTTGATACAATTAGATTTGATCGACTTCATTTGGCTTTCATTTGATTCAATTAGCTTTGTTTGACTTCATTTTATTTTAATTTGATTCAATTAACATAGTTCAATGCATTTGAGTTTTATTTGATTCAAATAGCTTTACTGAATGCATTTGAGTTTCATTTGATTCAATAAGTTTTATTTGACTTCATTTGACTTGAATTTGATTCAATTATCATTGTTGAATGCATTTGAGTTTTATTTGATTCTATTAGCTATGTTTGACTTCTTTCGACTTTCATTTGATTCAATTAGCTTGGTTAAATGCATTTGAGTTCTATTTGATTCAATTAGCTATGTTTGACTTCATTTGACTTTCATTTGATACAATTAGCTTTGTTTAATGCATTTCGAGTTTCATTTGATTCAATTCGCTTTATTTGAATTCATTTGACTTTCATTTGATACAATTAGCTTTGACTAACTTCATTTGACTTTCATTTGATTCAATTAGCTTTGTTTGACTTCATTTTACTTTAATTTGATTCAATTAACATAGTTCAATGCATTTGAGTTTTATTTAATTCAAATAGCTTTACTGAATGCATTTGAGTTTCATTTGATTCAATAAGTTTTATTTGACTTCATTTGACTTGAATTTGATTCAATTATCATTGTTGAATGCATTTGAGTTTCATTTGATTCTATTAGCTATGTTTGACTTCATTTGACTTTCATTTGATTCAATTAGCTTTGTTCAATACATTTGAGTTTTATTTGATTCAATTAGCTTTGTAGAATGTATTTGAGTTTCATTCGACTCTGCTTTGTTGAATACATTTGAGGTTCATTTGATTCTATTAGCTATGTTTCACATCATTTGACTTTCATTTGATTCAATTAGCTTTGTTTGACTTCATTTTACTTTAATTTGATACAATTAACTTTGTTCAATGGATTTGAGTTTTATTTGATTCAAATAGCATTACTGAATGCATTTGAGTTTCATTTGATTCAATAAGTTTTTCGACTTCATTTGACTTGAATTTGATTCAATTATCATTGTTGAATGCATTTGAGTTTCATTTGCTTCAATTAGCTTTGTTAAATGCATTTGAGTTCCATTTGATTCAATTAGCTATGTTTGACTTCATTTGACTTTCATTTGATACAATTAGCTTTGTTTAATGCATTTGAGTTTCATTTGATTCAATTAGCTTTGTTGAATGCATTTGAGTTTCATTTGATTCTATTAGCTATGTTTCGACTTCATTTGACTTTCATTTGATTCAACTAGCTTTGTTTTACTTCGTTTTACTTTAATTTGATTCAATTAGTTTTGCTTAATGCATTTGAGATTCATTTGATTCAATTAGCTTTGTTGAATGCATTTGAGATCCATTTGATTTAATTAGCTATGTTTCGACTTCATTTGACTTTCATTTGATTCAATTAGCTTTGTTTAATGTATTTGAGTTTCACTTGATTCAATTAGCTTTGTTGAATGCATTTGAGTTTTATTTGATTCTATTTGTTTTGTTTGACTTTGTTTGACTTTCATTTGATTCAATTAGCTTTGTTTGACTTCATTTTACTTAAATTTGATTCAATTTGCTTTGTTGAATGCATATGAGTTTCATTTAATTCAATTAGCTTTATTTAAATTCATTTGACTTTCATTTGATACAATTATCTTTTTTGACTTTCATTTGATTTAATTAGCTTTATTGAATGCATTTGAGTTTCATTGGATTCAATTAGCTTTGTTGAATGCATTTGAGTTTCATTTGATTCAATTAGCTATGTTTGACTTCATTTGACTTTCATTTGATTCAATTAGCTTTGTTTAATGCACTTGAGTTTCATTTGATTCAATTAGCTTTGTTTAATGCATTTGAGTTTCATTTGATTCAAATAGCTTTGTTGAATGCATTTGAGTTTCATTTGATTCGTTAGCTATGTTTGACTTCATTTGACTTTCATTTGATTCAATTAGCTTTGTTTAATGCATTTGACTTTCATTTGATTCAATTAGCTTTGGTGAATGCATTTGAGTCCCATTTGATTCCATTAGCTACATTTGACTTTATTTGACTTTCATTTGATTCAATTAGCCTGGTTTGACTTCATTTAACTTTAATTTGATTCAATTAGCTTTGTTTGATTTCATTTGACTTTAATTTGATTCTATTAGCTTTGTAGAATGCATATGAGTTTCATTTGACTCAATTAGCTTTGTTGAATACTTTGAGTTTCATTTGATGATATTAGCTATGTTTGACTTCATTTGACTTTCATTTGATTCAGTTAGCTTTGTTTGACTTCATTTGATCCTAAATTATTTGCTTGTTCCGAAATTCTACAAGGGAGAACTTCACGGTTTAAGGATTAGTATGAGTTTAATTATGTTAAGCAACGAAGGAAAGGAAGTTAATTAAGCTAGTTAGTTTAATTAACGTTTTTGTAATTTTCGGTTTTTGTAAACCCGGAATTATTTTGTTTAGTGAAAGTGCAAATTGGACGAACCATGCTTGGGGTTGCGAATCACACTTGGGACGTGTGAAAAGGGGGTTCGGAAGATCTTTTGAAGCTTCCCTTGCAAGCTAAGAGAAGCCCCCACTGGGTGATGAAAACCGGCCCTCCTTGCCACAAAGTCAACAAAAAACACAACAACACTATTCCTTCTTACATCTTTGTTGGATTAAGAGATCTTTGTTGTTTAATTGCTTTGTTTAATCACTTTGGTACTTAGATCTTTTGAGATTGATTAGCTTGTAATATATATGTAATGGTGATCATAAATGAAAATCGAGATTTGGATAATTGAAATTTAAGCTTTGTGCTTCAAATTAAAACACGTTGTGTTAAAGATTAAAAACCGAGGTTTTTACTCTATCTTTGAACCGATTTTCTTGGGAGGTCAAACTACGAGAAAGTCAACCCAATTAACATATTCGAGAGTGGAGATTCACGTTCTTTGTTAATTAAAACCGTAATTGAGGAAGAGAGTGGAGATTCATTTCCTTAATTATAAACCGAATCGTAAACTTTAAGTGGAGGCTTTTAGTTTATCATTCAACTATCGTAAACGCAATTCATTTTTGAAGTGTGTTCACATCAAGTGGTATCAAGAGCTAAGTTCGAAATGGACGAGGGAAAGAGATGATAATGCTAGAAGAGATGCGATGCTAGAAGCACTAGCTAAGCAAAACGAAGCATTACACGACATGATGGCAAAGATAACCTTAGAATTGTTTAAGAAGAAACCCAATGAGGAAGAAAGGAGTTCTAGGGCCGATGATAGGGGTTTAAAAATCGAAGTTCCGGATTTTGATGGAGCTAGTGATCCGGAATTATACATTCAATGGGAACGTTCATTGGGAGCGTTTTTTTTGATTACAAAGATACTCCGGATGAGAAGAAATACAAGGTTGTTGTTTTGAAGCTAACCAAATATGCATCCATTTGGTTAGAGGGATTGAAGAGGCAAAGGATGAAGGAGAACAAATCCAAGATTGCTACTTGGGAAAAGTTCAAGAAGCAATTGAGGAGACGTTTTGTTCCAACTAACTACAAACAAAATCCGTATGTTAGATGGTCCACACTCAAGCAAGGCGCCATGCCTATGGAGGAGTACATCAAGGAATTTGAGAAACTTTCCATTGTTTGTGAGATTGAAGAAATGGAGGAGCAAAAATTGGGCAGATTCTTAGGGAGGCCTAAATGAAGACGTACGTGAGAAAGTCGAGGTATTTCCATACCTTACTTTCGACGAAGCTTGCAAAGTGGCTCAAAAGATGGATAACCAAAAGAAGAAATCGAGTGGCAAGTAAGTCTTATTCCAAGCCATTTAGTACTTTTAAAGTTAATCCTAGTACTAGTAATCTTGATAAGAACAAAAAAATGGATTTCACTAAGAAAGATAAGGAGAAAGTTGGAGATGACAAAACCTTAAAAGTGAAATGTTTTAAGTGTCAAGGTTATGGCCATTACCAAGCAAATTGTCCTACTAAAAGAATCATGACCATAAGAGATATAATCGAAATAGACGAGTTGGAAAAACAATCTCTTTTAGAGATGGAACATGATAAAAATGGAAGTGAGGATGAGGAGGACGTGTGCAATCCTGAAATGGAGGGTGAAACCTTAGTTATTAGGAGGTCCTTGTACTCAAATATGGTGGCCGAAAATGAGGAACAAAGGGAGACCATTTTTCATTCGAAATGCCTAGTGAAAAAAAACTATGCACTTTGATCATAGATGGTGGGAGTTGTACTAATGTAGCTTCAACTGAACTTGTAGAGAAGTTAGCATTACCTATGACTAAACATCCAATTCCTTATAAACTGAAATGGTTAGATGATGATAGTGAAGTAAGGGTAAAAAATAGAGTTTTAATCACATTCTCAATTGGAAATTATGAAGATGAAATTCTATGTGATGTAATCCCTATGTTGCGTGCCATATTCTACTTGGTAGACCGTGGCAATTTGATCGCAAAGTGATGCATGATGGTTTTACGAATGTGTATAAGGTGAACAAGAATGGCAAAATCAAAACCTTACTACCATTACCTCCTTCAAAAATCCAAACACAAAACCAAAACCAAAAGAAAACCTGATGTGTAGTGGTGTGTTCTTGGGGAGAAAACGATTCGAGAGGGAGTTGGAGAAAATTCAGTTGGTGTATATTCTGGTTGCCAAGGAGGTGAATGAGGGAGTGGACGTTGAGGATCCACATTTGAGGGAGTTGTTGGAGGAGTTTGGAGACGTATTCCCTAATGACCTACCAAATGGCCTACCCCCTAAACGTGGAATTGAACATCAAATTGATCTCATTCCTAGGAGCACCAATTCCAAATAAGCCTTCCTATAGATGTAATCCCAAAGAGAGTGAGGAATTACAAAGCCAAATCGGTGAATTGATGGACAAAGGTTACGTGAGAGAGAGCAAAAGTTCGGTGTGCCGTGCCGGCTTTGCTTGTGCCAAAAAAGACGGTTCATGGAGGATGTGTATTGATAGCCGTGCTGTGAATAACATCACCATAAAGTACGGATTTCCCATCCCTAGATTAGATGACATGCTAGATGAGTTGAGTGGATCCAAGTTGTTTTTTGAAAATTGATTTAAGAAGTGGATACCACCAAATATGCATGAAGGAGGGAGATGAATGGAAAACGGCTTTCAAGACGAAGTATGGGTTGTATGAGTGGCTGGTTATGCCATTTGGTCTCACAAATGCCCCTAGTACATTCATGAGATTGATGAATGAAGTACTTAGGCCGTTTTTGGGAAAGTTCGTAGTTGTATATTTGGATGATATTCTTGTTTTCGTCCTAACAAGGATGATCATTTAAATCATTTGCAACAAGTGTTCGAAGTTTTGAGAGAACAAAAACTGTATGGGAAGCTCGAAAAGTGCACGTTCATGCAAAGAGAGATTGGCTTCCTTGGGTTCATAATTTCGGATGAAGGGGTGAAGGTGGATCCATCCAAAGTCGAAGCTATTTCTTCTTGGCCGGTTCCTACAACTATCACCGAGGTGAGGTCTTTTCATGGTTTAGCTTCGTTTTATAGGAGGTTTATAAACAATTTCAGCACTTTATTAGCTCCTATAACTGAATGCACTAAACATGGAAAATTTGTATGGAGTGACGCAGCTCAAAAGGCGTTTGAACTTGTAAAGGAGAAAATGTGTAAAACGCCTATCCTAGCTTTTTACCTGATTTTGCAAAACCATTTGAAGTTGAGTGTGATGCAAGTGGAACGGGTATTGGGGCTGTTTTTAATTCAATGTGGTAAGCCTATTGCGTATTTTAGCGAGAAATTAAATCAGGCTAAGTTGAATTATTCCACTTATGATAAAGAGTTTTATGCCATGGTTAGGTCTCTTAATCATTGGAGTCACTATTTACGACCACAAGCTTTTGTTCTTCATTCCGATCATGAATCACTGAAATACATTCATGGACAACATAAACATAGTGCTCGTCATGCTAAATGGGTAGAGTTCTTGCAATCGTTCAACTTTGTTGCCAAGTACAAAGCCGGAAAAGCTAATGTGGTAGGCGATGCTTTATCACGGAGACACCTATTGCTTAATATGGTGGATTCCAAAGTGCTTAGGTTTGAACCGATTAAAGAATTTTATGTTCTTATGAGGGGACACGAGATCTGTTTCGTGGCTACCAAAGATGGTCCAAAAGACCATTATCATCAAATGGAGGGGTTCTTGTTCAAGGGGAACAAACTTTGTGTTCCCAAATGTCCCGTTCGTGATTTGCTCATAAGAGAAGCTCATGGTGGCGGTTTGGTCGGCCATTTTGGCGTTACAAAACCATGGAGTTATTGCAAGAACATTTTCTTGGCCTCATATGATCAAGGAAGTGCATGCTGTTTTAGCTCGTTGCGGTGTTTGTCAAAGAGCCAAAAGCACGTTCCATAAGGGGTTGTATACTCCTTTACCCGATCCAGGAGAGGCCTTGGGAGGATGTTAGTATGGATTTCATCGTTGCACTTCCGAGAACGCAAAGAGGGAAGGATTCGGTCATGGTGGTGGTGGACCGTTTCTCAAAAATGGCACACTTTGTGCCTTGCCATAAAAAGAAGATGCTATTAACGTTTCTTGTTTATATTTCGGGGAAATTGTTCGTCTGCATGGAATACCAAAAACTATTGTCTCGGATCGAGATAGCAAGTTTTGAGTCATTTTGGAGGTCCTGTGGAGGATGATGGGTACTAAGTTCTTGTTTAGTACTTCACATCACCCCCAACCGACGGTCAAACGAAGTGACTAATCGAACCCTAGGCACCTTGTTAAGGGGCTTAGTGAGCAAGACCAAGCTATGCCATGCGGAGTTTGCTTACAATAGGACTCCCACTTTTGCAACAAGACATTCACGGTTCGAAGTGGTATATGGGATAAATCCGTATGTACCTATTGATCTTATTTCGTTGCCTAAAGACTCTTATGTCCACGGAGCTGCTAGGCAACAAGCTGAAACAATGGTGAAGATTCACAAAGAAATACGCACCAACATCGAAAAGGCCAATGAGATGTACAAGAAAAAATCAAACAAAGGCCGAAACCGAGATTGTTTGCTCCGGGAGATTTGGTGTGGATCCACTTGAGGAAGGAGAGGTTTCCAAGTAAAAGAAGGCATAAACTCATGCCCCGGAGCTGAAGGACCTTTCAAGGTTCTTGAACGATATGGAAACAATGCTTACAAGATAGACCTTCTCGGAGAATATGGCGTGGCAGCAACATTCAATGTAGGGGACTTATCCCCCTATTTCGAAGATAACGATGTGCAAGAATTGAGGACAATTCCTTTTGAAGAAGGAGAGGATGATCCGAAATTATTTGCTTGTTCCGAAATTCTACTAAGTACTAATCTCAATCACAACAAGGGAGAACTTCACGGTTTAAGGATTAGTATTAGTTTAATTATGTTAAGCAACGAAGGAAAGGAAGTTAATTAAGCTAGTTAGTTTAATTAACGTTTTTGTAATTTTTTGGTTTTTGTAAACCCGGAATTATTTTGTTTAGCGAAAGTGGAAATTGGACGAACCATGCTTGGGGTTGCGAATCACACTTGGGACGTGTGAAAAGGGGTTCTTGAAGATCTTATGAAGCTTCCCTTGCAAGCTAAGAGAAGCCCCCCACTTGGTGATGAAAGGCCCTCCTTGCCACAAAGTCAACAAAAAACACAACAACACTATTCCTTCTTACATCTTTGTTGGATTAAGAGATCTTTGTTGTTTAATTGCTTTGTTTAATCACTTTGGTACTTAGATCTTTTTGAGATTGATTAGCTTGTAATATATATGTAATGGTGATCATAAATGAAAATCGAGATTTGGATAATTGAAATTTAAGCTTTGTGCTTCAAATTAAAACACGTTGTGTTAAAGATTAAAAACCGAGGTTTTTACTCTATCTTTGAACCGATTTTCTTGGGAGGTCAAACTACGAGAAAGTCAACCCAATTAACATATTCGAGAGTGGAGATTCTCGTTCTTTGTTAATTAAAACCGTAATTGAGGAAGAGAGTGGAGATTCATTTCCTTAATTATAAACCGAATCGTAAACTTTAAGTGGAGGCTTTTAGTTTATCATTCAACTATCGTAAACGCAATTCATTTTTGAAGTGTGTTCACATCATCATTTTACTTTAATTTGATTCAATTAACTTTGTTTAATGCATTTGAGTTTTATTTGATTCAAATAGCATTACTGAATGCATTTGAGTTTCATTTGATTCAATAAGTTTTCTTTGACTTCATTTGACTTGAATTTGATTCAATTATCATTGTTGAATGCATTTGAGTTTCATTTGATTCAATTAGCTTGGTTAAATGCATTTGAGTTCTATTTGATTCAATTAGCTATGTTTGACTTCTTTTGACTTTCATTTGATACAATTAGCTTTGTTTAATGCATTTGAGTTTCATTTGATTCAATTAGCTTTATTTGAATTCATTTGACTTTCATTTGATACAATTAGATTTGATTGACTTCATTTGACTTTCATTTGATTCAATTAGCTTTGTTTGACTTCATTTTATTTTAATTTGATTCAATTAACATAGTTCAATGCATTTGAGTTTTATTTGATTCAAATAGCTTTTACTGAATGCATTTGAGTTTCATTTGATTCAATAAGTTTTATTTGACTTCATTTGACTTGAATTTGATTCAATTATCATTGTTGAATGCATTTGAGTTTTATTTGATTCTATTAGCTATGTTTGACTTCATTCGACTTTCATTTGATTCAATTAGCTTGGTTAAATGCATTTGAGTTCTATTTGATTCAATTAGCTATGTTTGACTTCATTTGACTTTCATTTGATACAATTAGCATTGTTTAATGCATTTGAGTTTCATTTGATTCAATTCGCTTTATTTGAATTCATTTGACTTTCATTTGATACAATTAGCTTTGACTGACTTCATTTGACTTTCATTTGATTCAATTAGCTTTGTTTGACTTTATTTTACTTTAATTTGATTCAATTAACATAGTTCAATGCATTTGAGTTTTATTTGATTCAAATACTTTTTCTGAATGCATTTGAGTTTCATTTGATTCAAGAAGTTTTATTTGACTTCATTTGACTTGAATTTGATTCAATTATCATTGTTGAATGCATTTGAGTTTCATTTGATTCTATTAGCTATGTTTGACTTCATTTGACTTTCATTTGATTCAATTAGCTTTGTTCAATACATTTGAGTTTTATTTGATTCAATTAGCTTTGTAGAATGCATTTGAGTTTCATTCGACTCTGCTTTGTTGAATACATTTGAGGTTCATTTGATTCTATTAGCTATGTTTCACATCATTTGACTTTCATTTGATTCAATTAGCTTTGTTTGACTTCATTTTACTTTAATTTGATACAATTAACTTTGTTGAATGCATTTGAGTTTCATTTGATTCAAATAGCATTATTGAATGCATTTGAGTTTTATTTGATTCAATAAGTTTTTTTGACTTCATTTGACTTGAATTTGATTCAATTATCATTGTTGAATGCATTTGAGTTTCATTTGCTTCAATTAGCTTTGTTAAATGCATTTGAGTTCCATTTGATTCAATTAGCTATGTTTGACTTCATTTGACTTTCATTTGATACAATTAGCTTTGTTTAATGCATTTGAGTTTCATTTGATTCAATTAGTTTTGTTGAATGCATTTGAGTTTCATTTGATTCGATTAGCTATGTTTGACTTCATTTGACTTTCATTTGATTCAATTAGCTTTGTTTTACTTCGTTTTACTTTAATTTGATTCAATTAGTTTTGTTTAATGCATTTGAGTTTCATTGGATTCAATTAGCTTTGTTGAATGCATTTGAGTTCCATTTGATTTAATTAGCTATGTTTGACTTCATTTGACTTTCATTTGATTCAATTAGCTTTGTTTAATGTATTTGAGTTTGACTTGATTCAATTAGCTTTGTTGAATGCATTTGAGTTTTATTTGATTCTATTTGTTATGTTTGACTTTGTTTGACTTTCATTTGATTCAATTAGCTTTGTTTGACTTCATTTTACTTAAATTTGATTCAATTAGCTTTGTTGAATGCATATGAGTTTTCATTTGATTCAATTAGCTTTATTTAAATTCATTTGACTTTCATTTGATACAATTAGCTTTGATGGACTTCATTTGACTTTCATTTGATTCAATTAGCTTTATTGAATGCATTTGAGTTTCATTGGATTCAATTAGCTTTATTGAATGCATTTGAGTTTCATTTGATTCAATTAGCTATGTTTGACTTCATTTGACTTTCATTTGATTCAATTAGCTTTGTTTAATGCACTTGAGTTTCATTTGATTCAATTAGCTTTGTTTAATGCATTTGAGTTTCATTTGATTCAATTAGCTTTGTTGAATGCATTTGAGTTTCATTTGATTCTGTTAGCTATGTTTGACTTCATTTGACTTTCATTTGATTCAATTAGCTTTGTTTGACTTCATTTTACATTAATTTGATTCAATTAGCTTTGTTGAATGCATTTGAGTTTCATTTGATTCTATTAGCTATGTTTGACTTCATTTAACTTTCATTTGATTTAATTAGTTTTGTTTGACTTTATTTTACTTTAATTTGATTAAATTAGCTTTATTGAGTGCATTTGAGTTTCATTTGATTCAATTAGCTTTGTTGAACGCATTTGAGTTCCATTTGATTTAATTAGCTATGTTTGACTTCATTTGACTTTCATTTGATTCAATTAGGTTTGTTTAATGCATTTGAGTTTCATTTGATTCAATTAGCTTTGTTGAATGCATTTGAGTTTCATTTGATTATATTAGCTACGTTTGACTTTATTTGACTTTCATTTGATTCAATTAGCCTGGTTTGACTTCATTTAACTTTAATTTGATTTAATTAGCTTTGTTTGATTTCATTTGACTTTAATTTATTCTATTAGCTTTGTAGAATGCATATGAGTTTCATTTGACTCAATTAGCTTTGTTGAATACATTTGAGTTTCATTTGATTCTATTAACTATGTTTGACTTCATTTGACTTTCATTTGATTCAAATAGCTTTGTTTGACTTCATTTTACTTTAATTTGATTCAATTAACTTTGTTCAATGCATTTGAGTTTTATTTGATTCAAATAGCATTACTGAATGCATTTGAGTTTCATTTGATTCAATAAGTTTTCTTTGACTTCATTTGACTTGAATTTGATTCAATTATCATTGTTGAATGCATTTGAGTTTCATTTGCTTTAATTAGCTTTGTTAAATGCATTTGAGTTCCATTTCATTCAATTAACCATGTTTGACTTCATTTGACTTTCATTTGATACAATTAGCTTTGTTTAATGCATTTGAGTTTCATTTGATTCAATTAGCTTTGTTGAATGCATTTGAGTTTCATTTGATTATATTAGCAATGTTTGACTTCATTTGACTTTCATTTTATTCAATTAGCTTTTTTGACTTCATTTTACATTAATTTGATTCAATTAGTGATATGATTGCACGTCCAAAGAGTCGAATGAGCAACCAAGTTCCGAGCAAAGGTTCAAACTTGAATAATGAATGAAGTCCGAAAATTTATGTCTTAAGTCACCGGATATGATAATTAAAATAAACACTCCTGATTATTTTAATTAACTCTTAATCTCACTTTAAACCACTCCTGGAATTAAGTAGATTAAACACTAAGTAAATAATCACTCCTGAAAATAGACTTAATGGCCGAAATAATTGTAAGGAAAACAATTGATTTCAAATAACAAGAATTTGTATTAATCTCACATGCCTTGAATGATAGCATGGAACAATTATTTATAATAAAATAAACTTGTCCTCCAAGGACTCACAAGGCCGAAAATCAGCTCAAAGAAATTAAGGAAACATCCCTTAACTCCTTACATCCTAATCCCTTGATTCTAGGAGAGAATAAAGGAGTATTTAAGGAAACCATAAATCAGCCCCTAACTCTCCTCACACGCCTAACACACTTAAGGAAACCAAGAAATAAGGAAACTCAAGGAACATTACAACTCAATGACAACTTGCAACCTTGGAGCACAAGGAGCCTACTCCACACGCCTAAGACACGCCTAAAATGGCCGAAATATCACAAGATATTTTCGGACCTTTATTTGCTTAATTAAAATAACTAAGACTCTAGAAATGGTGTCACCTTCAAGCTTCATCAATGGAATCATCGTCCCATTTAAGAAATGACACAAATGAGGAGTTTGAATTTAACTTGAACCCGAACACTTCAAGGACTAAACAAATCGGATCATTTGGAGCTTGACCTTGACCTTGACTTGTATCAATTAGTTTTGTTGAATGCATTTGAGTTTCATTTGATTCAATTAGCTTTGTTGAATGCATTTGAGTTTCAGTTGATTCAATTAGCTTTGTTGAATGCATTTGAGTTTTAGTTAATTCAATTAGCTTTATTGAATGCATTTGAGTTTCATTTGATTCAATTAGCTTTATTTGACTTCATTTGAGTTTCATTTAATTCAATTAGCTTTGTTTGACTTCATTTTACTTGTATTTGATTCAATTATCATTGTTGAATGCATTTGAGTTTCATTTGATTCAATTAGCTTTGTTGAATGCATTTGAGTTTCATTTGATTCAATTAGCTATGTTTGACATCATTTGACTTTCATTTGATTCAATTAGGCGATATGATTGCACGTCCATGATACAAGTCAAGGTCAAGGTCAAGCTCCAAATGATCCGATTTGTTTAGTCCTTGAAGTGTTCGGGTTCAAGTTAAATTCAAACTCCTCATTTGTGTCATTTCTTAAATGGGACGATGATTCCATTGATGAAGCTTGAAGGTGACACCATTTCTAGAGTCTTAGTTATTTTAATTAAGCAAATAAAGGTCCGAAAATATCTTGTGATATTTCGGCCATTTTAGGCGTGTCTTAGGCGTGTGGAGTAGGCTCCTTGTGCTCCAAGGTTGCAAGTTGTCATTGAGTTGTAATGTTCCTTGAGTTTCCTTATTTCTTGGTTTCCTTAAGTGTGTTAGGCGTGTGAGGAGAGTTAGGGGCTGATTTATGGTTTCCTTAAATACTCCTTTATTCTCTCTAGAATCAAGGGATTAGGATGTAAGGAGTTAAGGGATGTTTCCTTAATTTCTTTGAGTCGATTTTCGGCCTTGTGAGTCCTTGGAAGTCAAGTTTATTTTATTATAAATAATTGTTCCATGCTATCATTCAAGGCATGTGAGATTAATACAAATTCTTGTTATTTGAAATCAATTGTTTTCCTTACAATTATTTCGGCCATTAAGTCTATTTTCGGGAGTGATTATTTACTTAGTGTTTAATCTACTTAATTCCGGGAGTGGTTTAAAGTGAGATTAAGAGTTAATTAAAATAATCGGGAGTGTTTATTTTAATTATCATATCCGGTGACTTAAGACATAAATTTTCGGACTTCATTCATTATTCAAGTTTGAACCTTTGCTCGGAACTTGGTTGTTCATTCGACTCTTTGGACGTGCAATCATATCGGTTGGTATCGAGATTTTTCCGGGAGGGTGAGGATAGAAGGGATTCTCCTTTCATTGGTAAGTGCTTCTACTTTGTTCGATCCTTTGTTGGGGTTTTGTGTGGTTGTGGCTTGCTATTTGAGTTATAATGTCCGAATTTGCTTGAAATAAAAGCTCTTATTGAGAAAATTCATAACACTCAATTAGAGGAAAAGGAGAAAACGGCAAGATTAACAGTAGCTCATAACATTCTTGCGGGAAAAGTGAACAATAAAAAGCGACCCTAATCACATTGACTATGAATCGATGTTGAAGAGGTTAAAATTGTTAAACCGACTTATGATAATGATAGGGGGATTAAACTAGATGATTTTACTTGGTGATTCTAGTCCCGAGGATTTACTTGAATGGATTCGTCAACTTGAGAAAATTTGTGATTATAAGGGATTTGATGATGAGAAACGTTTTAAAATTGCCACCATTAGACTAACTAAGTATCTTTGGAATTTGGTTAGAGAGTCTAAAGGCAAAAAGGGCGAGACTTGGGAAACCTAAGCTTAAAAGTTGGACTAAGCTTAAAAGGAAATTGCATGAGAAGTTTGTTCCAAGTGATTTTATTCAAAGGTAATATATGAGAAAGAATTCTTTGACTCAAGATGTGTCAAGCGTGCATGATTATATGGTTGAATTTGACAAGTTATGTTTGATTTGTGATGTTGATGAAGTCGAACAAGAAAAAATTGCTAGGTTTGTTAATGGACTTAATAAATCTATTGCTAGAAAGGTTGATGTGTCGAATTATAGCACTTTTGATGATGTGTGTCGATTGGCTTTAAAATTTGAAAGGCATGAATTGGATGAAAAGAAATCATATGGGGGAAATTCGGCCATAATAAACCCAATTCTTCTTCTTCTTTCGTCCCTTCTTCTTCTAATTCTTCTAAACCCTTTGAAAAGAAAGATAATCCTTCTAAAGGGGAACCAAAGGGAGAACGACCTAAGTTGGTGATTTCTAAGGAAAAGTGGGAAGAAACCCGAAAGTGTTTTAAGTGTCAAGGAAGGGGTCATATTGCTAGTAGTTGTCCATCTAGAAAAACCCTAACTTTGAGACAATACATGACCATAGAAGAGGAGGAGAGAACTTATGACTATGTGTATGAAGAGGAGGAATGTGAAAGTGTTGATAATGAGATTGCATATGCCGAAGATGAGTCTAGGATGCTTGGGGTTATTAGGAGAACTTTGCATGTTGATCATTCTCCTAACCATGATCAAAGAGAAAACTTGTTTCATACTAGATGTCGAATTGGTGAGTTTACATGTAATGTGATTATTGAGTGGTTCATGTACGAATGTGGTTGCTTCTAATGTGGTTTCTAAGTTGAATTTGATTGTTAGAGACCATCCACATCCTTATAAGTTGAGTTGGTTGGATGACAAAACTGGTTTGTTGGTGAAAAAGCAAGCACTTGTTTCGTTTTCTATTGGGGGTTACAAGGATGAATTGTGGGGTGATGTTCTACCTATGAGTGCTTGTCATCTTCTTCTTGGTAGACCTTGGCAATATGATCGAAAAGTTGTTCATGAAGGCGAAACCAATGTGTACACGGTCTTGATGGGTTCTAAAAAGATTCGGTTGGTTCCTTTGTCTCCTAGTTCCATGGCACCCAAGAAGGTGGTTGAAACGAAACAAAACTTGTTTCTTTCGGCCAAAGAATTCGAGAAAGAGGTAGAATTGGAAGGACATTGTTATGCTTTATGTGTTAAACTTGCTTTGACTAATGATGTTTCTTCTAGTAATTCGAAACTTGCAGCTCTATTGGACGAATTTTGTGATGTTTTTCCGGAGGAATTGCCTCAAGGATTACCACCATTGAGAGGCATAGAACATGCCATTGATCTTGTACCAGGCGCACCTTTGCCAAATAAGCCGGCATATAGATGTGATCCCGTAGCTTCTAAGGAGCTACAAAAGCAAATTGAAGAGTTGATTGACCGAGGCTATGTAAGAGAAAGCATGAGTCCATGTGCCGTTCCCGCTTTGCTTGTTCCTAAGAAAGATGGTACTTGGAGGATGTGTATTGATAGTAGAGCCGTCAACAACATAACAATCAAGTATCGTTTTCCTATGCCTAGATTAGAGGACATGCTTGATGAACTACATGGAGCTTCGATTTTTTCGAAGATTGATTTGAGGAGTGGTTATCATCAAATGAGAATTCGGGAAGGAGATGAATGGAAAACCGCTTTCAAGACCAAACAAGGTCTATATGAGTGGATGGTGATGCCCTTTGGTCTTTGCAATGCTCCTAGTTCTTTTATGAGGCTTATGAACGAGGTACTACGTCCCTTTCTTAACAAGTGATATGATTACACGTCCAAAGTGAATGAGCAATCAAGAAATCTCGAGCAAAGGATCGAACTTGATGAAATAATGAAGTCCGAAATTTATGTTCTAAGTCACCGGATATGATAATTAAAATAATCACTCCTGAATATTTTAATTAACTCTTAATCTCACTTACACCACTCCGGAATAAAGTAGATTAAACACTAAGTAAATAATCACTCCTGAAAATTACTCAAAGGTCGAAAGTAATTGATCACACAATTAAATTCAATAACAAAGCTTTTAGGTAAATCTCACATGCCTTGAATGATAGCATGGAACTATTATTTATAATAGAATAAACTTGTCCTCCAAGGACCAAGTAAGGCCGAAAATCAGCCATAAGAATTAAGGAAACACTCCTTAATTCCTTACATCCTAATCCCTTGAATCTAGGAGAGAATAAAGGAGTAAATAAGGAAACAACCAAATCAGCCCATAATCCCCCTTCACACGCCTAAACACACCAAGAAATAAGGAAAGTATTACAACTCAATGACAACTTGCAAACTTGGAGCACAAGGACCAAATCACACGCCTAAACCAAATCACACGCCTAATGACACGCCTATTCTTGGTCGAAATATCACAAGATATTTTCGGACCTTTATTTGCTGAAAATTAAAGACTTAATTAAAATAACTAAGACTCTAGAAATGGAGTCATCTTCATGCTTCATCCATGGACTCATCGTCCCACTTGAGAAATGACACAAATGAGGAGTTTGAATTTAAATTGAACCCGAACACTTCAAGGACTAAACAAATCGGATCATTTGGAGCTTGACCTTGACCTTGACTTGTATCATTCTCCCCCTCTTCAAAAGAATTTGTCCTCAAATTTTCATCATCTAAATAAGGACTAAGATCACCAACATTAAAGGTTGCACTCACACCTCCATAATCACTTGGAAGCTCGATCTTATAAGCACTTTCATTAATCACATCAATAACTTTGAATGGACCATCGGCTCTAGGCATAAGCTTGTTCTTCCTTCTACTTGGAAATCGTTCTTTCCTCAAATGAATCCAAACCAAATCGCCAATCTGAAATTTCGGTTGTCTTCTATGCTTGTTGGCTCGTTCCTTGTATTGAGTATTCATCTTCTCAATTCTTGCTTTCACTTGCTCACAAGTCTTCTTAAAGGCTTCCAACCTCTTCTTTGAATCAACATGAATTTCGATTTAGTTAGTGACACAAAATCAATAGGAAGGAAAGGATTGATACCATAGACCACCTCAAATGGAGACTTAGAAGTAGTAGAAGAATGAGCTCGATTATAAGCAAACTCGGCGTGAGCTAGCTTTATATCCCAATCCTTTTGTGTCTTACTCACCAAGCCACGTAACAAAGCTCCAAGAGTTCTATTAGTCACTTCCGTTTGACCATCCGTTTGAGGATGATGACTTGTGCTAAAGAGTAACTTAGTCCCCACCATCTTCCATAAGCTTCTCCAAAAATGACTAAGGAACTTCGTATCACGATCACTAACAATACTTCTAGGAATACCATGCAATCGAATAATCTCTTTGAAGTACAAATCCGCCACATGCAAAGCATCATCGGTTTATGCATAGGAACAAAGTGAGCCATCTTCGAAAATCGATCCACCACCACCATAATGGCGTCCTTCCCCCTTTGAGTTCTTGGTAATCCAACAATGAAATCCATACTCACACTATCCCCAAGGTGCATCGAGTACGGGTAATGGAGTATAAAGGCCTTTATGGAAGGTACTCTTCGACCTTTGACAAGTAGCACACTTACTAACCACCATATGAACATCCCTCATCATGTTAGGCCAATAAAAACTCTCATTCAAAGTGTCTAATGTCTTTTGAACACCGAAATGACCAGCCACCCCTCCACTATGAACTTCTCTCACAAGCAACTCCCTCACGCCACTCTTAGGAATGCATAGCTTGTTTCCCTTAAACAAAAATCCTTCTTGTACCACAAACAAACCACTAGGACTCCTAAAGAACTCACGGAAATCATCATCATTCCCATACAAATCCTTTAAGTGCTCAAACCCCAACACCCTTGCATCAACCATGGCCAAAAGATAGGAACGCCTAGAAAGGGCATCCGCAACAATGTTACTCTTACCTTCCTTGTACTTGGACGAAAATGTGAAGGCTTGTAGGAATTCAACCCACTTAGCATGCCTATGGTTGAGCTTTTTTTTGTCCATGGATGTATTTGAGTGCTTCATGATCCGAATGAAGAATGAAAGGCTTGGGCCTCAAGTAATGAGACCAATGATCCAAGGCTCTCACAATTGCATAGAATTCACGATCATAATTGGAGTAATTGAGTTTGGCGCCACTCAACTTCTCACTAAAGTAGGCAATGGGCCTCCTTTCTTGAAGCAAAACCGCCCCAACTCCAAGTCCACTAGCATCACACTCAACTTCGAACAACTTGTTGAAATCCGGCAAGGCAAGGATAGGAGCGTTGCATAGCAACTCCTTGACTTCATCAAACGCCTTTTGAGCATGAGAGTTCCATGAAAACTCCCCTTTCTTCATCAAATCCGTGATTGGTGCCATGATAGTTGAGAAATTTCGGATGAATCTTCTATAAAAGGAAGCTAGACCATGAAAGCTTCGACATTCGTGAGCACTTGTAGGCGCCAACCATGAAGACATGGCCTTGACTTTTTCCGGATCCACATGTACTCCATCCCTAGACACAATGTAACCAAGAAAAGCAATACTAGGAACAAGAAAATCACATTTTTCCATTTTTCCATACAACTTTTGCTCTCTTAATTTTTCAAATAAAGCTCTCAAGTGAAGTAAATGAGACTCAACACTAGTACTATATACAAGAATATCATCTAAATAGACAACAATAAACTTGTTAAGAAAGGGACGTAGTACCTCATTCATAAGTCTCATAAATGAACTAGGAGCATTGCAAAGACCAAAGGGCATCACCATCCACTCATATAGACCTTGTTTGGTCTTGAAAGCGGTTTTCCATTCATCTCCTTCCCGAATTCTCATCGATGATAACCACTCCTCAAATCAATCTTCGAAAAAATCGAAGCTCCATGTAGTTCATCAAGCATGTCCTCTAATCTAGGCATAGGAAAACGATACTTGATTGTTATGTTGTTGACGGCTCTACTATCAATACACATCCTCCAAGTACCATCTTTCTTAGGAACAAGCAAAGCGGGAACGGCACATGGACTCATGCTTTCTCTTACATAGCCTCGGTCAATCAACTCTTCAATTTGCTTTTGTAGCTCCTTAGAAGCTACGGGATCACATCTATATGCCGGCTTATTTGGCAAAGGTGCGCCCGGTACAAGATCAATGGCATGCTCTATGCCTCTCAATGGTGGTAATCCTTGAGGCAATTCCTCAGGAAAAACATCACAAAATTCGTCCAATAGAGCTGCAAGTTTCGAATTACTAGAAGAAACATCATTAGTCAAAGCAAGTTTAACACATAAAGCATAACAATGTCCTTCCAATTCTACCTCTTTCTCGAATTCTTTGGCCGAAAGAAACAAGTTTTGTTTCGTTTCAACCACCTTCTTGGGTGCCATGGAACTAGGAGACAAAGGAACCAATCGAATCTTTTTAGAACCCATCAAAACCGTGTACACATTGGTTTCACCTTCATGAACAACTTTTCGATCATATTGCCAAGGTCTACCAAGAAGAAGATGACAAGCACTCATGGGTAGAACATCACCCCACAACTCATCTTTGTAACCCCCAATAGAAAACGACACAAGAGCTTGCCTTTTCACCAACAAACCCGTTTTGTCATCCAACCAACTCAACTTATAAGGATGTGGATGGTCTCTAACAATCAAATTCAACTTAGAAACCACATTAGAAGCAACCACATTCGTACATGAACCACTTGTCAATAATCACATTACATGTAAACTCACCAATTCGACATCTAGTATGAAACAAGTTTTCTCTTTGATCATGGTTAGGAGAATGATCAACATGCAAAGTTCTCCTAATAACCCCAAGCATCCTAGACTCATCTTCGGCATATGCAATCTCATTATCAACACTTTCACATTCCTCCTCTTCATACACATAGTCATAAGTTCTCTCCTCCTCTTCTATGGTCATGTATTGTCTCAAAGTTAGGGTTTTTCTAGATGGACAACTACTAGCAATATGACCCCTTCCTTGACACTTAAAACACTTTCGGGTTTCTTCCCACTTTTCCTTAGAAATCACCAACTTAGGTCGTTCTCCCTTTGGTTCCCCTTTAGAAGGATTATCTTTCTTTTCAAAGGGTTTAGAAGAATTAGAAGAAGAAGGGACGAAAGAAGAAGAAGAATTGGGTTTATTATGGCCGAATTTCCCCCCATATGATTTCTTTTCATCCAATTCATGCCTTTCAAATTTTAAAGCCAATCGACACACATCATCAAAAGTGCTATAATTCGACACATCAACCTTTCTAGCAATAGATTTATTAAGTCCATTAACAAACCTAGCAATTTTTTCTTGTTCGACTTCATCAACATCACAAATCAAACATAACTTGTCAAATTCAACCATATAATCATGCACGCTTGACACATCTTGAGTCAAAGAATTCTTTCTCAAATATTGCCTTTGAATAAAATCACTTGGAACAAACTTCTCATGCAATTTCCTTTTAAGCTTAGTCCAACTTTTAAGCTTAGGTTTCCCAAGTCTCGCTCTTTTTGCCTTTAGACTCTCTAACCAAATTCCAAAGATACTTAGTTAGTCTAATGGTGGCAATTTTAAAACGTTTCTCATCATCAAATCCCTTATAATCACAAATTTTCTCCAGGTTGACGAATCCATTCAAGTAAATCCTCGGGACTAGAATCACCGGTAAAATCATCTAGTTTAATCCCCCTATCATTATCATAAGTCGGTTTAACAATTTTAACCTCCTCAACATCAGATTCATAGTCAATGTGATTAGGGTCGTTTTTATTGTTCACTTTACCCGCAAGAATATTATGAGCTACTGTTAATCTTGCCGTTTTCTCCTTTTCCTCTAATTGAGTGTTATGAATTTTCTCAATAAGAGCTTTTATTTCCGCAAATTCGGACATTATAACTCAAATAGCAAGCCACAATCACACAAAACCCCAACAAAGGATCGAACAAAGTAGAAGCACTTACCAATGAAAGGAGAATCCCTTCTATCCTCACCCTCCTGGAAAAATCGATACCAAGCGATATGATTACACGTCCAAAGTGAATGAGCAATCAAGAAATCTCGAGCAAAGGATCGAACTTGATGAAATAATGAAGTCCGAAATTTATGTTCTAAGTCACCGGATATGATAATTAAAATAATCACTCCTGAATATTTTAATTAACTCTTAATCTCACTTACACCACTCCCGGAATAAAGTAGATTAAACACTAAGTAAATAATCACTCCCGAAAATTACTCAATGGTCGAAAGTAATTGATCACACAATTAAATTCAATAACAAAGCTTTTAGGTAAATCTCACATGCCTTGAATGATAGCATGGAACTATTATTTATAATAGAATAAACTTGTCCTCCAAGGACCAAGTAAGGCCGAAAATCAGCCATAAGAATTAAGGAAACACTCCTTAATTCCTTACATCCTAATCCCTTGAATCTAGGAGAGAATAAAGGAGTAAATAAGGAAACAACCAAATCAGCCCATAATCCCCCCTTCACACGCCTAAACACACCAAGAAATAAGGAAAGTATTACAACTCAATGACAACTTGCAAACTTGGAGCACAAGGACCAAATCACACGCCTAATGACACGCCTATTCTTGGTCGAAATATCACAAGATATTTTCGGACCTTTATTTGCTGAAAATTAAAGACTTAATTAAAATAACTAAGACTCTAGAAATGGAGTCATCTTCATGCTTCATCCATGGACTCATCGTCCCACTTGAGAAATGACACAAATGAGGAGTTTGAATTTAAATTGAACCCGAACACTTCAAGGACTAAACAAATCGGATCATTTGGAGCTTGACCTTGACCTTGACTTGTATCAACAAGTTTATTGTTGTCTATCTAGATGATATTCTTGTATATAGTACTAGTGTTGAGTCTCATTTACTTCACTTGAGAGCTTTATTTGAAAAATTAAGAGAGCAAAAGTTGTATGGAAAAATGGAAAAGTGTGATTTTCTTGTTCCTAGTATTGCTTTTCTTGGTTACATTGTGTCTAGGGATGGAGTTCATGTGGATCCGGAAAAAGTCAAGGCCATGTCATCATGGTTGGCGCCTACAAGTGCTCATGAATGCCGAAGCTTTCATGGTCTAGCTTCCTTTTTATAGAAGATTCATCCGAAATTTCTCAACCATCATGGCACCAATCACGGATTTGATGAAGAAAGGGGAGTTTTCATGGAACTCTCATGCTCAAAAGGCATTTGATGAAGTCAAGGAGCTACTTTGCAACGCTCCTATCCTTGCCTTACCGGATTTCAATAAGTTGTTCGAGGTTGAATGTGATGCTAGTGGACTTGGTGTTGGGGCTGTTTTGCTTCAAGAAAGGAGGCCCATTGCCTACTTTAGTGAGAAGTTAAGTGGCGCCAAACTCAACTACTCCAACTATGATCGTGAATTCTATGCAATTGTGAGAGCCTTGGATCATTGGTCTCATTACTTGAGGCCCAAGCCTTTCATTCTTCATTCGGATCATGAAGCACTCAAATACATCCATGGACAGCAAAAGCTCAACCATAGACATGCCAAGTGGGTTGAATTCCTACAAGCCTTCACATTTTCATCCAAGTACAAGGAAGGTAAGAGTAACATTGTTGCGGATGCCCTTTCTAGGCGTTCCTATCTTTTGGCCATGGTTGATGCAAGAGTGTTGGGATTTGAACGCTTAAAGGATTTATATGTTGATGATGATGATTTTCGTGAGTCCTTTAAGAGTCCTAATGGCTTGTTTGTGTTACAAGAAGGTTTTTTGTTCAAGGGGAACAAGCTATGCATTCCTAAGAGTGGCGTGAGGGAGTTGCTTGTGAGAGAAGTCCATAGTGGTGGGGTGGCTGGTCATTTTGGCGTGCAAAAGACCTTAGATACTTTGAATGAGAGTTTTTATTGGCCCAACATGATAAGGGATGTTCATATGGTGGTTAGTAAGTGTGCTACTTGTCAAAGGTCGAAGAGTACTTTCCATAAAGGCCTTTATACTCCATTACCCGTACACGATACACCTTGGGATAGTGTGAGCATGGATTTTATTGTTGGATTACCAAGAACTCAAAGGGGATGATATGATTACACGTCCAAAGTGAATGAGCAATCAAGAAATCTCGAGCAAAGGATCGAACTTGATGAAATAATGAAGTCCGAAATTTATGTTCTAAGTCACCGGATATGATAATTAAAATAATCACTCCCGAATATTTTAATTAACTCTTAATCTCACTTACACCACTCCCGGAATAAAGTAGATTAAACACTAAGTAAATAATCACTCCCGAAAATTACTCAATGGTCGAAAGTAATTGATCACACAATTAAATTCAATAACAAAGCTTTTAGGTAAATCTCACATGCCTTGAATGATAGCATGGAACTATTATTTATAATAGAATAAACTTGTCCTCCAAGGACCAAGTAAGGCCGAAAATCAGCCATAAGAATTAAGGAAACACTCCTTAATTCCTTACATCCTAATCCCTTGAATCTAGGAGAGAATAAAGGAGTAAATAAGGAAACAACCAAATCAGCCCATAATCCCCCTTCACACGCCTAAACACACCAAGAAATAAGGAAAGTATTACAACTCAATGACAACTTGCAAACTTGGAGCACAAGGACCAAATCACACGCCTAAACCAAATCACACGCCTAATGACACGCCTATTCTTGGTCGAAATATCACAAGATATTTTCGGACCTTTATTTGCTGAAAATTAAAGACTTAATTAAAATAACTAAGACTCTAGAAATGGAGTCATCTTCATGCTTCATCCATGGACTCATCGTCCCACTTGAGAAATGACACAAATGAGGAGTTTGAATTTAAATTGAACCCGAACACTTCAAGGACTAAACAAATCGGATCATTTGGAGCTTGACCTTGACCTTGACTTGTATCATTCTCCCCCTCTTCAAAAGAATTTGTCCTCAAATTTTCATCATCTAAATAAGGACTAAGATCACCAACATTAAAGGTTGCACTCACACCTCCATAATCACTTGGAAGCTCGATCTTATAAGCACTTTCATTAATCACATCAATAACTTTGAATGGACCATCGGCTCTAGGCATAAGCTTGTTCTTCCTTCTTCTTGGAAATCGTTCTTTCCTCAAATGAATCCAAACCAAATCGCCCAATCTGAAATTTCGGTTGTCTTCTATGCTTGTTGGCTCGTTCCTTGTATTGAGTATTCATCTTCTCAATTCTTGCTTTCACTTGCTCACAAGTCTTCTTAAAGGCTTCCAACCTCTTCTTTGAATCAACATGAATTTCGGATTTAGTTAGTGACACAAAATCAATAGGAAGGAAAGGATTGATACCATAGACCACCTCAAATGGAGACTTAGAAGTAGTAGAAGAATGAGCTCGATTATAAGCAAACTCGGCGTGAGCTAGCTTTATATCCCAATCCTTTTGTGTCTTACTCACCAAGCCACGTAACAAAGCTCCAAGAGTTCTATTAGTCACTTCCGTTTGACCATCCGTTTGAGGATGATGACTTGTGCTAAAGAGTAACTTAGTCCCCACCATCTTCCATAAGCTTCTCCAAAAATGACTAAGGAACTTCGTATCACGATCACTAACAATACTTCTAGGAATACCATGCAATCGAATAATCTCTTTGAAGTACAAATCCGCCACATGCAAAGCATCATCAGTTTTATGCATAGGAACAAAGTGAGCCATCTTCGAAAATCGATCCACCACCACCATAATGGCGTCCTTCCCCCTTTGAGTTCTTGGTAATCCAACAATGAAATCCATACTCACACTATCCCAAGGTGCATCGTGTACGGGTAATGGAGTATAAAGGCCTTTATGGAAGGTACTCTTCGACCTTTGACAAGTAGCACACTTACTAACCACCATATGAACATCCCTCATCATGTTAGGCCAATAAAAACTCTCATTCAAAGTGTCTAATGTCTTTTGAACACCGAAATGACCAGCCACCCCTCCACTATGAACTTCTCTCACAAGCAACTCCCTCACGCCACTCTTAGGAATGCATAGCTTGTTTCCCTTAAACAAAAATCCTTCTTGTACCACAAACAAACCACTAGGACTCCTAAAGAACTCACGGAAATCATCATCATTCCCATACAAATCCTTTAAGTGCTCAAACCCCAACACCCTTGCATCAACCATGGCCAAAAGATAGGAACGCCTAGAAAGGGCATCCGCAACAATGTTACTCTTACCTTCCTTGTACTTGGACGAAAATGTGAAGGCTTGTAGGAATTCAACCCACTTAGCATGCCTATGGTTGAGCTTTTGCTGTCCATGGATGTATTTGAGTGCTTCATGATCCGAATGAAGAATGAAAGGCTTGGGCCTCAAGTAATGAGACCAATGATCCAAGGCTCTCACAATTGCATAGAATTCACGATCATAATTGGAGTAATTGAGTTTGGCGCCACTCAACTTCTCACTAAAGTAGGCAATGGGCCTCCTTTCTTGAAGCAAAACCGCCCCAACTCCAAGTCCACTAGCATCACACTCAACTTCGAACAACTTGTTGAAATCCGGCAAGGCAAGGATAGGAGCGTTGCATAGCAACTCCTTGACTTCATCAAACGCCTTTTGAGCATGAGAGTTCCATGAAAACTCCCCTTTCTTCATCAAATCCGTGATTGGTGCCATGATAGTTGAGAAATTTCGGATGAATCTTCTATAAAAGGAAGCTAGACCATGAAAGCTTCGACATTCGTGAGCACTTGTAGGCGCCAACCATGAAGACATGGCCTTGACTTTTCCGGATCCACATGTACTCCATCCCTAGACACAATGTAACCAAGAAAAGCAATACTAGGAACAAGAAAATCACATTTTTCCATTTTTCCATACAACTTTTGCTCTCTTAATTTTTCAAATAAAGCTCTCAAGTGAAGTAAATGAGACTCAACACTAGTACTATATACAAGAATATCATCTAAATAGACAACAATAAGCTTGTTAAGAAAGGGACGTAGTACCTCATTCATAAGTCTCATAAATGAACTAGGAGCATTGCAAAGACCAAAGGGCATCACCATCCACTCATATAGACCTTGTTTGGTCTTGAAAGCGGTTTTCCATTCATCTCCTTCCCGAATTCTCATCTGATGATAACCACTCCTCAAATCAATCTTCGAAAAAATCGAAGCTCCATGTAGTTCATCAAGCATGTCCTCTAATCTAGGCATAGGAAAACGATACTTGATTGTTATGTTGTTGACGGCTCTACTATCAATACACATCCTCCAAGTACCATCTTTCTTAGGAACAAGCAAAGCGGGAACGGCACATGGACTCATGCTTTCTCTTTACATAGCCTCGGCCAATCAACTCTTCAATTTGCTTTTGTAGCTCCTTAGAAGCTACGGGATCACATCTATATGCCGGCTTATTTGGCAAAGGTGCGCCTGGTACAAGATCAATGGCATGCTCTATGCCTCTCAATGGTGGTAATCCTTGAGGCAATTCCTCCGGAAAAACATCACAAAATTCGTCCAATAGAGCTGCAAGTTTCGAATTACTAGAAGAAACATCATTAGTCAAAGCAAGTTTAACACATAAAGCATAACAATGTCCTTCCAATTCTACCTCTTTCTCGAATTCTTTGGCCGAAAGAAACAAGTTTTGTTTCGTTTCAACCACCTTCTTGGGTGCCATGGAACTAGGAGACAAAGGAACCAATCGAATCTTTTTTAGAACCCATCAAAACCGTGTACACATTGGTTTCACCTTCATGAACAACTTTTCGATCATATTGCCAAGGTCTACCAAGAAGAAGATGACAAGCACTCATGGGTAGAACATCACCCCACAACTCATCTTTGTAACCCCCAATAGAAAACGACACAAGAGCTTGCCTTTTCACCAACAAACCCGTTTTGTCATCCAACCAACTCAACTTATAAGGATGTGGATGGTCTCTAACAATCAAATTCAACTTAGAAACCACATTAGAAGCAACCACATTCGTACATGAACCACTTGTCAATAATCACATTACATGTAAACTCACCAATTCGACATCTAGTATGAAACAAGTTTTCTCTTTGATCATGGTTAGGAGAATGATCAACATGCAAAGTTCTCCTAATAACCCCAAGCATCCTAGACTCATCTTCGGCATATGCAATCTCATTATCAACACTTTCACATTCCTCCTCTTCATACACATAGTCATAAGTTCTCTCCTCCTCTTCTATGGTCATGTATTGTCTCAAAGTTAGGGTTTTCTAGATGGACAACTACTAGCAATATGACCCCTTCCTTGACACTTAAAACACTTTCGGGTTTCTTCCCACTTTTCCTTAGAAATCACCAACTTAGGTCGTTCTCCCTTTGGTTCCCCTTTAGAAGGATTATCTTTCTTTTCAAAGGGTTTAGAAGAATTAGAAGAAGAAGGGACGAAAGAAGAAGAAGAATTGGGTTTATTATGGCCGAATTTCCCCATATGATTTCTTTTCATCCAATTCATGCCTTTCAAATTTTAAAGCCAATCGACACACATCATCAAAAGTGCTATAATTCGACACATCAACCTTTCTAGCAATAGATTTATTAAGTCCATTAACAAACCTAGCAATTTTTTCTTGTTCGACTTCATCAACATCACAAATCAAACATAACTTGTCAAATTCAACCATATAATCATGCACGCTTGACACATCTTGAGTCAAAGAATTCTTTCTCATATATTGCCTTTGAATAAAATCACTTGGAACAAACTTCTCATGCAATTTCCTTTTAAGCTTAGTCCAACTTTTAAGCTTAGGTTTCCCAAGTCTCGCTCTTTTTGCCTTTAGACTCTCTAACCAAATTCCAAGATACTTAGTTAGTCTAATGGTGGCAATTTTAAAACGTTTCTCATCATCAAATCCCTTATAATCACAAATTTTCTCCAGTTGACGAATCCATTCAAGTAAATCCTCGGGACTAGAATCACCAAGTAAAATCATCTAGTTTAATCCCCCCTATCATTATCATAAGCTCGGTTTAACAATTTTAACCTCCTCAACATCGATTCATAGTCAATGTGATTAGGGTCGTTTTTATTGTTCACTTTACCCGCAAGAATATTATGAGCTACTGTTAATCTTGCCGTTTTTCTCCTTTTCCTCTAATTGAGTGTTATGAATTTTCTCAATAAGAGCTTTTATTTCCGCAAATTCGGACATTATAACTCAAATAGCAAGCCACAATCACACAAAACCCCAACAAAGGATCGAACAAAGTAGAAGCACTTACCAATGAAAGGAGAATCCCTTCTATCCTCACCCTCCTCGGAAAAATCGATACCAACCGATATGATTACACGTCCAAAGTGAATGAGCAATCAAGAAATCTCGAGCAAAGGATCGAACTTGATGAAATAATGAAGTCCGAAATTTATGTTCTAAGTCACCGGATATGATAATTAAAATAATCACTCCTGAATATTTTAATTAACTCTTAATCTCACTTACACCACTCCCCGGAATAAAGTAGATTAAACACTAAGTAAATAATCACTCCGAAAATTACTCAATGGTCGAAAGTAATTGATCACACAATTAAATTCAATAACAAAGCTTTTAGGTAAATCTCACATGCCTTGAATGATAGCATGGAACTATTATTTATAATAGAATAAACTTGTCCTCCAAGGACCAAGTAAGGCCGAAAATCAGCCATAAGAATTAAGGAAACACTCCTTAATTCCTTACATCCTAATCCCTTGAATCTAGGAGAGAATAAAGGAGTAAATAAGGAAACAACCAAATCAGCCCATAATCCCCCTTCACACGCCTAAACACACCAAGAAATAAGGAAAGTATTACAACTCAATGACAACTTGCAAACTTGGAGCACAAGGACCAAATCACACGCCTAAACCAAATCACACGCCTAATGACACGCCTATTCTTGGTCGAAGTATCACAAGATATTTTCGGACCTTTATTTGCTGAAAATTAAAGACTTAATTAAAATAACTAAGACTCTAGAAATGGAGTCATCTTCATGCTTCATCCATGGACTCATCGTCCCACTTGAGAAATGACACAAATGAGGAGTTTGAATTTAAATTGAACCCGAACACTTCAAGGACTAAACAAATCGGATCATTTGGAGCTTGACCTTGACCTTGACTTGTATCAGGGGAAAAGATGCAATTATTGATGCGAAATTGGACTCCTTTTACGTGTGTGTTTAGAAGACCCAAGAACACAATGCAGCGGAAAACGAACGAACAATTGATATAGACTTTTAGTCGAAAGAAAAGCTCTTATAACTAAAAGAATTGGTTGATAAACACGCCTCAATGAAGAATTGTGTTTAGGATAGATTGAATCACAAACTAAAAGACTCCTCTTAAAGCTTATAATTCGGGTTTAGCTAAGGAAGTGAATCTCCACTCTCAACCTTAACTAAGGGTTTTAATTAACAAATTACGAGAACCTCCACTCTCAAATCTGCTAATTGGGTTGAATTCTTGTAGTGTTACCTCCCAAGAAATTCGTTTCAAAGCTCGAATAAAAACCTCGGTTTTTAGACTCTAAACACAACGTGTTTTTGAATAAGCAACAAAGCTTAAGTTTTTCATTCATCAAAATCTGATTTTCCATTGATGAAGCATATTACATATATATAGTACAATAGCTATAAGGCTTAACAAATCAGCCAAAAAGATCTAAGCACCAAAGTAATTAAACAAAGCAATTAAACAACAAATATCTCTTAATCCAACAAAGATGTAAGGAGGAATAGTGTTGTTGTGTGTTTTGTTGACTTTGGGCAAGGGTGGGACGGTTTTCTTCAAGCAAGTGGAGGGCTTGTCTTAGCTTGCAAGGGAAGCTTCAAAAGATCTCCATGAGTGCCCATTACACGTCCCTAGTGCAATTTCTTCCCCATGCGTGATTCGTCCCATATTACACTTACGCTAAACAAAATAATTCCGGTTTTACAAAAACCGAAAATTACAAAAACGTTAATTAAACTAACTCGCTTAATTAACTTCCTTTCCTATGTTGCTCAACATGATTAAACTAGTACTAATCTTTAAACCGTGAATTTCTCCCTTGTTGTGATTGAGATTAGTACTTAGCTAAACTTCTAACAAGCGATCCTAATCCATGATATGAGCCATATCCAACGGATCTTGTTAGGTAGAATAGGTGATACTAAATCAGGGTTAAGAATGATCATGTAAGCCATCCTTAATACTCTTGGTACCTTCCCATTTCGTACCATTCTCTCTTTCTTCAAAAGAATTCGACCTCGAATTCTGTTGTTGGAGCTTGAAGGTTGTGCATAATCTTTCTTGTTCACCTCCATGCTCTTTAGAATTGGTGCTGCATCCTTTTGTGGTGGTAGGGTTGGTGGTAGTTGTTCTATGACAACAACCTCCAATAAGACTTCCCTCAAATCAGGATTTTCTACCTCCACTCCCTCATTTGTTTTTGCATCCAATTCATACACAATTGTGTTTTCTTCTTCTTCTTGTTCAGCACTAACTTCACTTTCTCCTTTCGATTGAAGCTTCTCTACTAATAGAGACACTTTCTTGTGAAGTTTTTGCTTCTTATCTTCTTGCATTTGTTGCCTCAAGAATCGAACCTTTTGATTAGCTTCTTGCATTCGTGCAAAAGCTTCAACTAGTTCATCCATATTAACAACAATACAACTTATAGAAGTTCAAGATGAACTACTATTACAATGAATACAAACAGAAGAAAAAAAACATTCTGCCTAGAAACTGCCCAGAATTTTCACCAAAAATTCGAGCTTCAAACCCTAATCAAATCAACTTGAAATTGAATGAAATTTTGTCACAACCTAGCCCTAGGTGTTTTAAGCACTCGACCAAAATTTCATAAAAAAATAACAGACCAATTGATTGCAGTTTTTATTTTTCTAAAGCTGGTCCAGATTGATCCGGTTTTAGACCACTTAAGAAAAACACGCTGATTATGCTAGCAAATGACCACCAAAAGTTATGAAATTTTACAGGCCAAAACTAGACATAAAAATAACCACTTTCAAAAAAAGAATCACCCAAAAACACGATCTGAGATGTGAGAACCTCGCGTTCAAAGTTACCTCAAAAAACTGTCTTTTACGGGTTGCTTCCTTTTGCTTCTTTTTTGTGGTTTTCCTTCTTCTCCAAGAACGTCTAAGTGCCAAGAGGACTTAGAGGCTGGAGCTCTGATACCACTTGATGCGAAATTGGACTCCTTTTACGTGTGTGTTTAGAAGACCCAAGAACACAATGCAGCGGAAAACGAACGAACAATTGATATAGACTTTTAGTCGAAAGAAAAGCTCTTATAACTAAAAGAATTGGTTGATAAACACGCCTCAATGAAGAATTGTGTTTAGGATAGATTGAATCACAAACTAAAAGACTCCTCTTAAAGCTTATAATTCGGGTTTAGCTAAGGAAGTGAATCTCCACTCTCAACCTTAACTAAGGGTTTTAATTAACAAATTACGAGAACCTCCACTCTCAAATCTGCTAATTGGGTTGAATTCTTGTAGTGTTACCTCCCAAGAAATTCGTTTCAAAGCTCGAATAAAAACCTCGGTTTTTAGACTCTAAACACAACGTGTTTTTGAATAAGCAACAAAGCTTAAGTTTTTTCATTCATCAAAATCTGATCTTCCATTGATGAAGCATATTACATATATATAGTACAATAGCTATAAGGCTTAACAAATCAGCCAAAAAGATCTAAGCACCAAAGTAATTAAACAAAGCAATTAAACAACAAATATCTCTTAATCCAACAAAGATGTAAGGAGGAATAGTGTTGTTGTGTGTTTTGTTGACTTTGGGCAAGGGTGGGACGGTTTTCTTCAAGCAAGTGGAGGGCTTGTCTTAGCTTGCAAGGGAAGCTTCAAAAGATCTCCATGAGTGCCCATTACACGTCCCTAGTGCAATTTCTTCCCCATGCGTGATTCGTCCCATATGCCTTGAATATTTTAATTAACTCTTAATCTCACTTACACCACTCCCGGAATAAAGTAGATTAAACACTAAGTAAATAATCACTCCTGAAAATTACTCAATGGTCGAAAGTAATTGATCACACAATTAAATTCAATAACAAAGCTTTTAGGTAAATCTCACATGCCTTGAATGATAGCATGGAACTATTATTTATAATAGAATAAACTTGTCCTCCAAGGACCAAGTAAGGCCGAAAATCAGCCATAAGAATTAAGGAAACACTCCTTAATTCCTTACATCCTAATCCCTTGAATCTAGGAGAGAATAAAGGAGTAAATAAGGAAACAACCAAATCAGCCCATAATCCCCCTTCACACGCCTAAACACACCAAGAAATAAGGAAAGTATTACAACTCAATGACAACTTGCAAACTTGGAGCACAAGGACCAAATCACACGCCTAAACCAAATCACACGCCTAATGACACGCCTATTCTTGGTCGAAGTATCACAAGATATTTTCGGACCTTTATTTGCTGAAAATTAAAGACTTAATTAAAATAACTAAGACTCTAGAAATGGAGTCATCTTCATGCTTCATCCATGGACTCATCGTCCCACTTGAGAAATGACACAAATGAGGAGTTTGAATTTAAATTGAACCCGAACACTTCAAGGACTAAACAAATCGGATCATTTGGAGCTTGACCTTGACCTTGACTTGTATCAGGGGAAAAGATGCAATTATGGTGGTGGTGGATCGATTTTCGAAGATGGCTCACTTTGTTCCTATGCATAAAACTGATGATGCTTTGCATGTGGCGGATTTGTACTGCAAAGAGATTATTCGATTGCATGGTATTCCTAGAAGTATTGTTAGTGATCGTGATACGAAGTTCCTTAGTCATTTTTGGAGAAGCTTATGGAAGATGGTGGGGACTAAGTTACTCTTTAGCACAAGTCATCATCCTCAAACGGATGGTCAAACGGAAGTGACTAATAGAACTCTTGGAGCTTTGTTGCGTGGCTTGGTGAGTAAGACACAAAAGGATTGGGATATAAAGCTAGCTCACGCCGAGTTTGCTTATAATCGAGCTCATTCTTCTACTACTTCTAAGTCTCCATTTGAGGTGGTCTATGGTATCAATCCTTTCCTTCCTATTGATTTTGTGTCACTAACTAAATCTCGAAATTCATGTTGATTCTAAGAAGAGGTTGGAAGCTTTTAAGAAGACTTATGAGCAAGTGAAAGCACGAATTGAGAAGATGAATGATCAATACAAGGAACGAGCCAACAAGCATAGAAGGCAACCGAAATTTCAGATTGGCGACTTGGTTTGGATTCATTTGAGGAAAGAACGTTTTCCAAGAAAGAGGAAGAACAAGCTTATGCCTAGAGGCGATGGTCCATTCAAAGTCATTGATGTTATTAATGAAAGTGCTTATAAGATCGAGCTTCCAAGTGATTATGGAGGTGTGAGTGCAACCTTCAATGTTGGTGATCTTAGTCCTTATTTAGATGATGAAAATTTGAGGACAAATTCTTTTGAAGAGGGGGAGAATGATACAAGTCAAGGTCAAGGTCAAGCTCCAAATGATCCGATTTGTTTAGTCCTTGAAGTGTTCGGGTTCAAGTTAAATTCAAACTCCTCATTTGTGTCATTTCTTAAATGGGACGATGATTCCATTGATGAAGCTTGAAGGTGACACCATTTCTAGAGTCTTAGTTATTTTAATTAAGCAAATAAAGGTCCGAAAATATCTTGTGATATTTCGGCCATTTTAGGCGTGTCTTAGGCATGTGGAGTAGGCTCCTTGTGTTCCAAGTTTGCAAGTTGTCATTGAGTTGTAATATTCCTTGAGTTGCCTTATTTCTTTGTTTCCTTAAGTATGTTAGGCGTGTGAGGAGAGTTAGGGGCTGATTTGGAGTTTCCTTATTTACTCCTTTATTCTCTCCTAGAATCAAGGGATTAACTCCTTTATTTTCTCCTAGAATCAAGGGATTAGGATGTAAGGAGTTTAGGAATGTTTCCTTAATTACTAAGGCTGATTTTCGGCCCTTGTAAGTCCTTGGAGGACAAGTTTATTTATTATAAATAATAGTTCCATGCTTTCATCAAAGGCATGTGAGATTAATACAAATTCTTGTTATTTGAAATCAATTGTTTTCCTTACAATTATTTCGGCCATTAAGTCTATTTTCAGGAGTGATTATTTACTTAGTGTTTAATCTACTTAATTCCAGGAGTGGTTTAAAGTGAGATTAAGAGTTAATTAAAATAATCAGGAGTGTTTATTTTAATTATCATATCCGGTGACTTAAGACATAAATTTTCGGACTTCATTCATTATTCAAGTTTGAACCTTTGCTCGGAACTTGGTTGCTCATTCGACTCTTTGGACGTGCAATCATATCGGTCCAAATGAAAGAACAATCAAGGAAAATCCGAGCAAAGGAACTAGTTCGATGCAATTCACTAAGTCCGAAAATTAATCAAAGTAACCCGGATACGATAATTAAAAATAAACACTCTTGAATATTTTAATTAACTCTTAATCTCACTTTAAACCACTCCCTCGAATTAAGTAGATTAAACACTAAGTAAATAATCACTCCTGAAAATAGACTTAATGGCCGAAATAATTATAAGGAAACAATTGATTTCAAATAACAAGAATTTGTATTAATCTCACATGCCTTTGATGAAAGCATGGAACTATTATTTATAATAAATAAACTTGTCCTCCAAGGACTTACAAGGGCCGAAAATCAGCCTTAGTAATTAAGGAAACATTCCTAAACTCCTTACATCCTAATCCCTTGATTCTAGGAGAAAATAAAGGAGTTAATCCCTTGATTCTAGGAGAGAATAAAGGAGTAAATAAGGAAACTCCAAATCAGCCCCTAACTCTCCTCACACGCCTAACATACTTAAGGAAACAAAGAAATAAGGCAACTCAAGGAATATTACAACTCAATGACAACTTGCAAACTTGGAACACAAGGAGCCTACTCCACATGCCTAAGACACGCCTAAAATGGCCGAAATATCACAAGATATTTTCGGACCTTTATTTGCTTAATTAAAAATAACTAAGACTTAAAAATGGTGTCACCTTCAAGCTTCATCAATGGAATCATCGTTCCACTTAAGAAATGACACGAATGAGGAGTTTGAATTTAACTTGAAACCGAGCACGTCAAGGACTAGACAAATAGGATCATTTGGAGCTTGACCTTGACCTTGACTTGTATCATTCTCCCCTCTTCAAAAGAATTTGTCCTCAAATCTTCATCATCTAAATAAGGACTAAGATCACCAACATTGAAGGTTGCACTCACACCCCCATAATCACTGAAGCTCGATCTTATAAGCACTGTCATTAATAACATCAATGACTTTGAATGGGCCATCAGCTCTAGGCATAAGCTTGTTCTTCCTCTTGCTTGGAAATCTTTCCTTCCTCAAATGAATCCAAACCAAGTCGCCAATCTGAAATGTCGGTTGCCTTCTATGCTTGTTGGCTCGTTCCTTGTATTGATCATTCATCTTCTCAATTCGTGCTTTCACTTGCTCATAAGTCTTCTTAAAAGCTTCCAACCTCTTCTTTGTGTCTTACTCACCAAGCCACGCAACAAAGCTCCAAGGGTTCTATTAGTTACTTCAGTTTGGCCATCGGGTTTGAGGATGATGACTTGTGCTAAAGAGTAACTTAGTTCCCACCATCTTCCATAAGCTCCTCCAAAAGTGACTAAGGAACTTTGTATCACGATCACTAACAATACTTCTAGGAATACCATGCAAACGAATGATCTCCTTGAAGTACAAATCCGCCACATGCAAAGCATCATCAATTTTATGCATAGGAACAAAGTGAGCCATTTTCGAAAAAACGATCCACCACCACCATAATTGCGTCTTTTCCCCTTTGAGTTCTTGGTAATCCAACAATGAAATCCATGCTCACACTATCCCAAGGTGCATCAGGTACGGGTAATGGAGTATAAAGGCCTTTATGGAAAGTACTCTTAGACCTTTGACAAGTAGCACACTTACTAACCACCATATGAACATCCTTCATCATGTTGGACCAATAAAAACTTTCATTCAAAGTGTCTAATGTCTTTTGAACGCCAAAATGACCAGCCACCCCACCACTATGGACTTCTCTCACAAGCAACTCCCTTACGCCACTCTTAGGGATGCATAGTTTGTTCCCTTGAACAAAAAAACCTTCTTGTAACACAAACAAGCCACTAGACTCTTAAAGGACTCACGAAAATCATCATCATCAACATATAAATCCTTTAAGTGTTCAAATCCCAACACCCTTGCATCAACCATGGCCAAAAGATAGGAACGCCTAGAAAGGGCATCCGCAACAATGTTACTCTTACCTTCCTTGTACTTAGACGAGAATGTGAAGGCTTGTAGGAATTCAACCCACTTGGCATGTCTATGGTTGAGCTTTTGTTGTCCATGGATGTATTTGAGTGCTTCATGATCCGAATGAAGAACGAAAGGCTTGGGCCTCAAGTAATGAGACCAATGATCCAAGGCTCTCACAATTGCATAGAATTCACGATCATAGTTGGAGTAGTTGAGTTTGGCGCCACTTAACTTCTCACTAAAGTAGGCAATGGGCCTCCTTTCTTGAAGCAAAACAGCTCTCCAACACCAAGTCCACTAGCATCACTTTCAACCTCGAACAACTTGTTAAAATCCGGCAAGGCAAGGATAGGAGCGTTGCATAGCAGCTCCTTGACCTCATCAAACTTTTGAGCATTAGAGTTCCATAAAAACTCTCCTTTCTTCATCAAATCCGTGATTGGTGCCATGATAGTTGAGAAATTTTCGATGAATCTTCTATAAAAGGAAGCTAGACCATGAAAGCTTCGGCATTCATGAGCACTTGTAGGCGCCAACCATGAAGACATGGCCTTGACTTTTCCGGATCCACATGAACTCCATCCCTAGACACAATGTAACCAAGAAAAGCAATACTAGGAACAAGAAAATCACACTTTTCCATTTTTCCATACAACTTTTACTCTCTTAATTTTTCAAATAAAGCTCTCAAGTGAAGTAAATGAGACTCAACACTAGTACTATATACAAGAATATCATCTAGATAGACAACAATAAACTTGTTAAGAAAGGGACGTAGTACCTCGTTCATAAGCCTCATAAAAGAACTAGGAGCATTGCAAAGACCAAAGGGCATCACCATCCACTCATATAGACCTTGTTTGGTCTTGAAAGCGGTTTTCCATTCATCTCCTTCACGAATTCTCATTTGATGATAGCCACTCCTCAAGTCAATCTTCGAAAAAATCAAAGCTCCATGTAGCTCATCAAGCATGTCCTCCAATCTAGGCATAGGAAAACGATACTTGATTGTAATGTTGTTGACGGCTCTACTATCAATGCACATCCTCCAAGTACCATCTTTCTTTGGAACCAAGAAAGCGGGAACGGCACATGGACTCATGCTTTCTCTTACATAGCCTCGGTCAATCAACTCTTCAATTTGTTTTTGTAGCTCCTTAGAAGCTACGGGATCACATCTATATGCCGGCTTATTTGGCAAAGGTGCGCCTGGCACAAGATCAATAGCATGCTCAATGCCTCTCAATGGTGGCAAACCTTGAGGCAATTCCTCCGGAAACACATCACAAAACTCGTCCAATAGTGCTGCAAGTTTCGGATTTCTAGAAGAAACATCGTTAGTTAAAGCAAGTTTAATACATAAAGCATAACAATGTCCTTCCAACTCTACCTCTTTCTCGAACTCTTTGGCCGAAAGAAACAAGTTTTGTTTCCTTTCAACCACCTTCTTGGGTGCCATGGAACTAGGAGACAAAGGAACCAACCGAATCCTTTTTAGAGCCCATCAAAACCGAATACACGTTGGTTTCCCCTCATGAATAACCTTTCGATCATATTGCCAAGGTCGACCAAGAAGAAGATGACAAGCACTCATAGGTAGAACATCACCCCACAATTCATCCTTGTAACCCCCCAATAGAAAACGAAACAAGTGCTTGCTTTTTCACCAACAAACCGGTTTTATCATCCAACCAACTCAACTTATAAGGATGTGGATGATCTCTAACAATCACGTTCAACTTAGAAACCACATTAGAAGCAACCACATTAGTGCATGAACCACTATCAATAATCACATTACATGTAAATTCACCAATTCGACATCTAGTGTGAAACAAATTTTCTCTTTGATCATGGTTAGGAGAATGATCAACATGTAAAGTTCTCCTAATAACTCCAAGCATTCTAGACTCATCTTCGGCATATGCAACCTCATTATTGATACGAAAACGTATATGAAAATGTAACCTAAGCTCGATAAGCTTTACCCACTTATTTATGCTTAAGGATTCTAAATCGGTTTTGAAGTTTATCTTACTTAGAAACCGATTTAGAGGTTTTTGAGAGTGGATTTAATTAGTTTAAACTCACTAATTATATTAACTCTCTCTTAAATTAAGTTTAACTCACTTAACTCAAGGGTTTCGAAATTAAGATCACTTCTTAATCACAAGAGGAATTTCGGATTTTTCAATCTCCAAAAATACCGAATAAACACAAAGTTTAAATCAAAACTAAAACTGATTTTTCATTACTTCATCCATTACATATATCAAGTACAAGCTAAAGAAGGCTTAAAACATTAGCCATAAATATCTAAGCACCAAAGTAATTAAACAAAGCAATTAAACAACAAATATCTCTTAATCCAACAAGGATGTAAGGAGGAATAGTGTTGTTGTGTGTTTTGTTGACTTTGGGGCAAGGTGGGACGGTTTTCATCACCAAGTGGGGGCTTGTCTTAGCTTGCAAGGAAAGCTTCAAGATATCTTTAAGAACCCCTTTTCACACGTCCCAAGTATGGTTCGCAACCCCAAGCATGGTTCGACCAATTTACACTTACGCTAAACAAAATAATTCGGGTTTACAAAAACCGAAAATTACAAAAACGTTAATTAAACTAACTAGCTTAATTAACTTCCTTTCCTTCGTTGCTCAACATGATTAAACTAGTACTAATCTTTAAACCGTGAATCTCTCCTTTATTGTGATTGAGATTAGTACTTAGTAGAATTCGGAATTAGCAACCGATTTCGTATCATCCTCTCCTTCTTCAAAAGGAATTGTCCTCAATTCTTGCACATCTTCATCTTCTAAATAGGGGGATAAGTCCCCTACGTTGAATGTTGCTGCCACGCCATAGTCTCCGGGAAGGTCTATCTTGTAAGCATTGTCTCCATAACGTTCAAGAACCTTGAAAGGTCCTTCAGCTCGGGGCATGAGTTTATGCTTTCTTTTACTTGGAAACCTCTCCTTCCTCAAATGAATCCACACCAAATCTTCCGGAGCAAACAACCCTCGGTTTCCGACTTTTGTTTGCTTTCTTTTGTACATCTCATTTGTCTTCTCGATATTGGTGCGTATTTCTTTGTGAACTTTCACCATTGTTTCATGATGTGAATCTAAAAGCACCCTTCCAAGAGTTGGACGATGTTTTTAAACTCAAGAACAAGAACACTCACAAGAACACTTTGTAACTCACGATTTTAGGATAGATGACCAAATCACAAGACAAACTCAATGATTTGGGATCTTAGGCCGAGACAAGACTCACTCAATCTCCCCCTAATCTTATCACTCAAGACTCACTCAAAGTAATAAGGGTTAATTCCAAACTTGAGACAAACTCAAAGCTAAAATCGAAAAACACAAAGGTTTTTACTTCAAAACTCAAAACCGATTTCCATTGAACATCACTGTCCTTAAATAGAGTTAGGAGCAAAGCAAGAAAGAAGCACAAAACACTCAAGAAACCCTAAGAAAACCGCCCCCAAATCAGTTTCAAGGAGCATGAAAAGCTCCTTGATTCACTCCCCTCATTAAGCTCACTCAATGAGCTGTTACAAAGTTAAATAACCAGCAACTTAAGGAGTTTAAACTCCTCCTAAGCACACGCCTATCTTGCCTAATCATCACTCCTAAGCACACGCCTATCATGAGATACTTTATGAGTAATCTCATGATTTTATTACAACTTAAAACAACAAAAATAAATAGGAACCCAAACGAGAACTTGGGACTTCCTTTACATCCTTGCTTGTAACCCAAACGGAACTTGGGCTCTTCAAAATGTGATGCACGCCTCAATCCACCATCCAAGTTAAACAAGTAACAAACTCGGGCTTAAGAACAAATGGAGAAAAACCAAGAGCTTCTAAAACAAGTGCAACCGGTTCATGAACCAAAGAGCCTTTAAGTGGGCTAGACTTTGGATCATTCTCCCCTTCTTTTGAAGAGTTTGCCCTCAAACTTGAATCATCTAAGTATGGAGACAAATCCCCCACATTGAAAGTAGCACTAACACCTATCAACTCATCAGAAGCTCAATTTTTGTAAGCACTATCATTCACCCTTTCAAGCACTCTAAATGGACCATCGTAACGAGGCATGAGTTTGTTTTTGCGAAGTTTGGGAAATCTTTCTTTCCTCAAATGAAGCCAAACCAAATCCCCGGGGTGAAAGATGGGTTGTTTTCGTCGTTTATTTGCTCTCTCTTGGTATTTCTTATTCATCTCCTCAATTCTTTTCTTCACTTGCTCACGGGTTTTTTGAAAGGCTTCCCACCCTCTTTTTAGCATCTTTCTCCACAATATCCCCTTTAACCATAGGAACAAGATCAATAGGCACAAAGGGATTCACTCCATAAACTACTTCAAATGGGGAGCGAGAAGTAGTTAAGGAATGAGCTCGGTTGTAAGCAAACTCCGTATGGGCTAGTTTCATGTCCCAATCTTTTTGCGTTTTGCTTACAAGTCCTCTCAACAATGTACCCAAAGTTCTATTTGTCACCTCCGTTTGCCCATCGGTTTGGGGATGATGAGAGGTGCTAAACAAGTAACTTGGTACCAACAAGCTTCCATAGGGTCCTCCAAAAGTGACTAAGAAACTTGGAGTCCCTATCCGAAACTATACTTCGAGGAATGCCATGAAGTTTGACTACTTCCTTGAAGTACAATTCCGCCACTTTTACAAAGATCATCGCTTTATTACAAGCTATGAAGTGAGCCATTTTAGAGAATCTATCTACAACCACCATGATGCTATCCCTTCCCCTTTGAGTTCTTGGTAATCCCACAATGAAGTCCATGCTAACACTCTCCCATGGGGCATCCGGACTCGGAAGAGGAGTATAGAGACCTTTGGTGAAGTGACCCTTCGCTTTTTGACAAGTAGCACATCTCTCCACAACCAAAGTCACATCTTTGATCATTCTTGGCCAATAGAAATGCTCACCAAGAATATCAAGAGTTTTTGTATGCCAAAGTGACCCGCCCAAACCACCACTATGCACTTCTCTCACCAACAACTCCCTCACACCGCTCTTGGGGACACACAATTTGTTACCCTTGAAGAGGTAACCATCTTGCCGCACAAACTCCTTTGATGGACTCTCTAACTCACTTGCAAAATCGGGATCATGTTGATAGCCCTCTTTGAGTTGTTCAAAACCCAAAATCTTAGCATCCACCATTGAAAGCAAGTAGTTCCGACGAGACAAAGCATCGGCTACTACATTACTCTTCCCATCTTTATATTTTGAACTAAAGGTAAATGTTTGGAGAAACTCCACCCATTTAGCATGCCTTTGGTTCAACTTTTGTTGCCCATGGATGAACTTAAGCGCCTCATGGTCCGAATGAAGGACAAAAGGCTTAGGCCTCAAGTAATGAGACCAATGATCAAGAGCCCTCACAATGGCATAGAACTCACGATCATAGGTGGAATAGTTAAGCTTAGCCCCATTTAACTTCTCACTAAAGTAGCACACAGGGCTTCCTCTCTTGTATCAAAACCGCACCAATCCCAATCCCACTCGCATCACACTCCACCTCAAACACTTTGTTAAAGTCGGGAAGTACAAGTATGGGAGCATTACAAAGCATATGCTTGACCTTCTCAAAGGCCTTGTGCGCACTCTCACCCCACTCAAACTCACCTTTCTTTGTTAACTCGGTGATAGGAGCCATGATAGTAGAGAAGTTCTTGATGAACCGCCTATAGAAGGAGGCTAGTCCATGGAAGCTTCTTACTTCATGCACATTGGTTGGAGCCAACCATGATTGTACGGCCTTTACCTTTTCTCGGATCTACATGCACCCCCTCTCCGTTACAATGTATCCTAAGAATACAACACTAGGAGTCATGAATACACATTTCTCAATCTTGCCATACAACTTCATCTCCCTCAATTTTTCAAACAACCTCCTCAAATGAATTACATGATCTTCATTGTTTTTACTATACACAAGTATGTCATCTAAGTAAACAACAATAAAATCATTAAGGAAAGGACGAAGGACTTCATTCATCAACCGCATGAAGGAGCTTGGGGCGTTGCAAAGCCCAAATGGCATAACCAACCACTCATATAACCCTTGCTTTGTTTTGAAAGCCGTTTCCACTCATCTCCCTCCCGTATTCTCATTTGATGGTATCCACTCCTTAAGTCTATTTTGGAAAAGACTAAGGAACCACTCAATTCATCTAGCATATCTTGCAAACGAGGCATAGGAAAGCGATATTTGATGGTTATGTTGTTAATGGAACGACTATCAACACACATTCTCCAAGTACCATCTTTCTTTGGTACTAAAAAGGGCAGAACCGCGCAAGGACTAAGGCTCTCTCTCACATAGCCTCTTTCAATCAATTCATTCACTTGCCTTTCAAGTTCCTTACTCTCTTCGGGATTACACCTATAGGCGGCTTTGTTAGGCAAAGGTGATCCCCGGAATCAAGTCAATGGCATGCTCAATGCCCCTTATTGGAGGGAGGCCCTTGGGCAAGTCATTAGGAAACACATCTTTGAACTCTTCCAACAACTCATCCAAAAGTGGTGAGTTATTGTAAATAGTCTCATTCTCATCTTTGGTCCTCACAACCAAAGCATACCCCCCACCATTTTCTTCCACTATTTTCTCGAACTCATTACAAGATACAAGATAGTTTTTCTTTTCTTTGTCTTTCTTAGCAACTTTAGGGGGTAGGGGGAAGCAATTTCACTTTTCTACCATCTTTGGTAGTTACAAGATATACATTAGATTTGCCTTTGTGCTCCGAATCATGGTCAAATTGCCATGGCCTTCCAAGTAACAAGTGACAAGCATCCATAGGAAGAATGTCGCACCATCTCTCATCTTCAAACTTGCCAATAGAGTAAGAAACCAAAAGCTTGCTTCTTCACCCTAATGCCATTGCCATCATTCAACCAATTGAGCTTATAAGGCTCATCATGATCTCTAGTGGTAAGTCTCAACTTACTCACCGCTTGGGATGAAATAACATCCGTTTGAGCACCACCATCGACTATCACATTGCAAGTCTTCTCTCAATTTTGCATCTAGTATGAAACAAGTTGTTTCTTTGTCTCTCATCAACTTGAGGCTCACTAAACAACACTTTCCTTACAACCATCATATTGTACTCACCCTCGGGTTCTATCTCTTCATCAAAGTCATCTTCTACATAGCCATCTTCTTCTTGCACTACAAAGTTATACATTTGTTCTTCTTCATCCATTATAGCACATTGAGTGGTGGTCAAAACAGCTTTTACTAGGACATTCACTAGCAATATGACCCCTCCCATGGCATTTAAAACATTTTCTCCTAGTTGCAAGCTCACTAGGTGAAATCACTTGTTTTTCTTTCCCCTTATCAGGTTTAGAACCGGATGAACTAGATGAGAAGGCTCTACTTTGAAAAGTACTCCCTTTAGAGTTGAAAGGAGTAAATTTTGAAGTACCCTTGAAAGAAGAAGAAGAAGTTTTGGGCTTCTCTTTCTCCTTTTCCTCCTTAGCTTGTGCCTCATATTTCAAAGCAAGTTTACAAACATCACTAAAAGTGGCATAGTGAGTCACTTCGACTTTCTTACTTATCTCTTTGGACAAACCTTTAACAAATCGAGCAATTTTAAAGGTTTCCTTTTCTTGCAAATCACAAATCAAGCACAATTTTTCAAACTCTTTCATGTACTCTTCCACACTCATGTTATTTTCTTGGGAAAGGTGGGTAAGTTTTAGGTACTGTTCTTGCTCATACTCCTTACTAACCCATTTATCCCTCATCTTTTTCTTCAACTTAACCCATGAGTCTATCTTCTCTTTTCCCTCTCTCCTTCTATTGGACTTGAGGTTTTCATACCACAAGGCAGCAAGTTTAGTGAGTTTTAGGACAGCAAGTTTAAACCTTTTTCTATCATCATACCCCTTATAATCAAAAACGGTTTCAATTTGCCTCATCCAATCAAGAAAAGCCTCACTATCATGTCCCCCATCAAATTCGGGCATCTCGATTCTCAAACCCCTATCTTCATCAAAGTTTCTAGGTGTATTAATCTCACCTTCCTCATTTTCAAGAAAATTCAGTTTTCTACTTGCTTGCATCAACATTTCGGACATAGCATCTAACCTAGTCTTTTGTTGAGCCTTATCTTCATCATTTGCATCTGATTTTCTCTCTAAGTTTTCTAACTTCTGAGTTATTACTTGTAACATCCTAGCAAGATCACCTTCAGCCATGATTTCACTATTTTTGCTAGACTATTACAAATACAAGATGCAAACTGCCGTAAACTTGAACAACAAAAACGAAACTGTAAATGGCCTTGAGACTCTCAAAGGCTTACAGATTAATAAACTTCAGGAAATTTCAAGCGGAATCAAAAAAAGAAACTCTTGAAAAGCTTTCCGGATGAAGGAGGAATCGTCGTTTGAAGTTCTGTGTGCCAGATTTGCTCCGTTTTGGCGTAGTTACGAAAAACGTGCCCAGTTTAATATCTAAAACATTCAAAAAAATCTGAAAAATTCTGTGAGTATTCTAGACAAAAAGTTATGCAGAATTAAAAAAGAATCAACCAATTTGGACTCCTGAAGGTTGAGAAATCGTCCTTCAAAGTAGGATGAAAAACTGGTTGAATTCTGGCAGTTTCGTTTCTTCTCCAAAACTCGATTTTTCCGATGAATTTCTTCACCAAAGCTCTGATACCAGATGATGTGAATCTAAAAGCACCCTTCCAAGAGTTGGACGATGTTTTTAAACTCAAGAACAAGAACACTCACAAGAACACTTTGTAACTCACGATTTTAGGATAGATGACCAAATCACAAGACAAACTCAATGATTTGGGATCTTAGGCCAGAGACAAGACTCACTCAATCTCCCCTAATCTTATCACTCAAGACTCACTCAAAGTAATAAGGGTTAGTTCCAAACTTGAGACAAACTCAAAGCTAAAACCGAAAACACAAAGGTTTTTACTTCAAAACTCAAAACTGATTTCCATTGAACATCAGCTGTCCTTAAATAGAGTTAGGAGCAGCAAGAAAGAAGCACAAAACACTCAGCAAACCCTAAGAAAACCGCCCCCCAAATCGGTTTCAAGGAGCATGAAAAGCTCCTTGATTCACTCCCCCTCATTAAGCTCACTCAATGAGCTGTTACAAAGTTAAATAACCAGCAACTTAAGGAGTTTAAACTCCTCCTAAGCACACGCCTATCTTGCCTAATCATCACTCCTAAGCACACGCCTATCATGAGATACTTTATGAGTAATCTCATGATTTTATTACAACTTAAAACAACAAAAATAAATAGGAACCCAAAAGTAACTTGGGACTTCCTTTACATCCTTGCTTGTAACCCAAGCGGAACTCGCTCTTCAAAATGTGATGCACGCCTCAATCCACCATCCAAGTTAAACAAGTAACAAACTCGGGCTTAAGAACAAATGGAGAAAACCAAGAGCTTCTAAAACAAGTGCAACCGGTTCATGAACCAAAGAGCCTTTAAGTGGGCTAGACTTTGGATCATTTCAGCTTGTTGCCTAGCATCTCCATGGACATAAGAGTCTTTAGGCAACGAAATAAGATCAATAGGTACATACGGATTTACCCCATATACCACTTCGAACGGTGAATGTTTTGTTGCAAAAGTTGGAGTTCTATTGTAAGCAAACTCCGCATGGCATAACTTGACATCCCAATCCTTTCCCGTCTTGCTCACTAAGCCCCTTAACAAGGTGCCTAGAGTTCGATTGGTCACTTCGGTTTGACCATCATCTGTTTGGGGGGTGATGTGAAGTACTAAACAAAGAACTTAGTACCCATCATCCTCCATAGGGACCTCCAAAATGACTCAAAAACTTACTATCTCGATCCGAGACAATAGTTCTTGGCACTCCATGCAAGCGAACAATTTCCCGAAATATAAACAAGAAACATTAATAGCATCTTCCGTTTTGTGACAAGGCACGAAGTGTGCCATTTTTGAGAAACGGTCCACTACCACCATGACCGAATCCTTCCCTCTTTGTGTCCTAGGAAGAGCCACAATGAAATCCATACCGACATCCTCCCATGGTCTCTCCTGTTGGTAAAGGAGTGTACAACCCCTTATGGAACGTGCTTTTAGCCCTTTGACAAACACCACAACGAGCCAAAACAAACATGTACTTCTTTGATCATATGAGGCCACGAAAAATGTTCTTGTAACAACTCCATAGTCTTGCTAACGCCAAAATGGCCAGCTAACCCACCTCCATGAGCTTCTCTAATTAGCAAATCACGAACGGGACATTTAGGAACACAAAGTTTGTTCCCTTTAAACAAAAACCCTTCCATTTGATGATAATGGTCTTTTGGACCATCCTTGGTAGCCACGAACAGTGTCACGTGTCTCCTCATCAAGAACATAGAATTCCTTAATCAACTCAAACCCAAGTACCTTGGAATCCACCATGTTAAGCAATACGTGTCTCCGTGAAAAAGCATCAGCTACAATGTTGGCTTGTCCGGCCTTATACTTGGCAACAAAATTGAAAGATTGTAAGAATTCTACCCATTTAGCATGACGAGCACTAAGCTTATGTTGGCCATGAATATATTTCAACGATTCATGATCGAGTGGAGAACAAAAGCCTAGTGGTCGCAAATAGTGACTCCAATGATTAAGAGCTCTAACCATGGCATAAAACTCTTTATCATACGTGGAATAATTCAACTTGGCTCGATTTAGTTTCTCGCTAAAATAAGCAATAGGTTTGCCACATTGAATTAAAACAGCCCCAATACCCGTTCCACTTGCATCACACTCAACTTCAAATGGTTTTGCAAAATCGGTAAAGCTAGGATAGGCGTTTTACACATTTTCTCCTTTACAAGTTCAAACGCCTTTTGAGCTGCGTCACTCCATACAAATTTTCCATGTTTAGTGCATTCAGTTATAGGAGCTAATAACGTGCCGAAATTATTTATAAACCTCCTATAAAAAAGAAGCTAAACCATGAAAAGATCTCACCTCGGTGATAGTTGTGGGAACCGGCCAAGAAGAAATTGCTTCTACTTTGGATGGATCCACCTTCACCCCTTCATCGAAATGATGAAACCAAGGAAGCCAATCTCCCTTTGCATAAACGTGCACTTTTCAAGCTTTCCATACGCTTTTGCTCTTTTAGAACTTCGAACAATTGTTGCAAATGATCTAAATGATCCTCCTTGTTAGCACTATAGACAAGAATATCATCCAAATACACAACCACGAACTTTCCCAAAAACGGCCTAAGTACTTCATTCATCAATCTCATGAACGTATCTAGGGGCATTTGTGAGACCAAATGGCATAACCAGCCATTCATACAACCCATACTTCGTTTTGAAAGCCGTCTTCCACTCATCTCCCTCTCATGCATATTTGGTGGTATCCACTTCTCAAATCAATTTTCGAAAACAAATTGGATCCACTTAACTCATCTAACATGTCATCTAACCTAGGGATGGGAAATCGTATTTGATGGTTATATTGTTCACAAGCACGGCTATCAATACACATCCTCCATGTTCCGTCTTTTTTGGCACAAGTAAAGCCGGAACAAAGACATGGACTTTTACTCTCTCTCACGTAGCCTTTCTTCATCAATTCACCGATTCGCTTTGTAACTCCTCACTTTCTTTGGGATTGCATCTATAGGAAGGTTTATTTGGGAGTGGTGCTCCGGGAATGAGATCAATTTGATGCTCAATTCCACGTTTAGGGGTAGGCCATTTGGTAGGTCATTAGGAAACACGTCTCCAAATCCCTCCAATAACTCCCTCAAATTTGAATCTTCAACTTCCATTCCCTCGTTCACCTCCTTAGCAACTAGAACATACACGACCCGATTTGTTCCCAACTCCCTCTCGAATCTTTTTCTCCCTAAAAACACACTACCACTCACGAGGTTCTTTTTTTGCTTAGGTGTTGTGTCTCGTATTTTTGAAGGGGGGCAATGGTAATAAGGTTTTGGTTTTGCCATTCTTGTTTACCTTATACACATTCGAACAACCATCATGCATTACTTTTCGATCAAATTGCCACGGTCTACCAAGTAGAATATGGCACGCAGTCATAGGAATTACATCACATAGAATTTCATCTTCATAATTTCCAATGGAAAACGTGATTAAAACTCTATTCTTCACCCTTACTTCACTATCATCATCTAACCATTTCGGTTTATAAGGATGTGGATGTTTAGTAGTAGGTAATGCTAACTTCTCTACAAGTTCGGTTGAAGCTACATTTGTACAACTACCACCATCAATGATTAACGTGCATAGCTTCTTATTCACTAAGCATTTCGAATGAAAAATGGTTTCTCTTTGTTCCTCATTTTCAGCCACGACATTAGAGTACAAGGATCTCCTAAGAACCAACATTTCACCCTCCATTTCTCGGATTACACACGTCCTCATCACTTTCGTTACCTAAATCGATTTATCATGTTGCTTTTCTAAGAGGTATATCCTCTCCAATTCGTCTATCTCCTCTATGTCCCTTATAGTCATGACTCTTTTCGTAGGACAAGTCGATTGGTAATGACCATAACCTTGACACTTAAAACATTTAACTTTAAAAGCCTTATCATCTACCACTTTCTCCTTCTCTTTCGGAATGAAATCTGATTTTTTGTTCTTCTCAAAGTTGCTAGTACTAGTATTAGCTTTAAAAGTACTAAATGGCTTTGAATAAGACTTACTTGTTGTTGCTTTCTTCTTTTGGCTGTCAATTTTGAGAGCCACTTTGCAAGCCTCATCGAAAGAAAGGTATGGGTATACCTCCACCTTCTCACGCACATCCTCATTTAGGCCTCCCAAAAATCTGCCCAATTTTTGCTCCTCCATTTCTTCTATTTCACAAACAATGGAAAGTTTTTCGAATTCCTTGATGTACTCATCCATGGACGTGGTGCCTTGTTTGAGTGTGGACCATCTAACATACTGATTTTGCTTGTAGTTAGTTGGAACAAAACGCTTCCTTAATTGCTTCTTCAATTTCTCCCAAGTAGCAATCTTGGATTTGTTCTCCTTTACCCTTTGCCTCTTCAAGCCTTCTAACCAAATGGATGCATATTTGGTTAGTTTCAAAACAGCAACCTTGTATTTCTTATCATTCGGAGTGTCTTTGATACGAGATCAAGATAGGTTTAAATTGCTTTCTTAGGGTTGTTGCATGGTTTTACTTTACTCCTAAAGTAGAGGTTTTTCATGTAACCAAAAATATGTTTTTATTATTATTATTAGTTAAGTTAGTTAGTTAAAGTAGCTTAATTAATAAAGTTCCAAAAAAATCAGCTTGTAATTCATTTACTTAGGCTCCAAGTAGATGAGTTGTCATGAGTTGTAATTAGGAAAGAAAGGGGAGGGAATGCCGTGTGCTTCTTGTAAGATTTATGGAAAGTTTTTGCAAAGCTTTCCTAAATCACTAGTTTCCTTATTTTGGTGCTAGATTCTAGGCTTAAGTTTAGGAGAGAGTTTCCTTATTTTCTTCTATGTTAGGCGTGTGATTGATGTACTTGGGGAGCAAGGTTTTCTTGCTTCTTCTTCTATAAATACATGCCTAGTCCTATGAGGCTAAGTAAGAATTGATTATTGAAATTTCGGACTTGTTAGTCTTTGAAGGATTGGACGTATTTTCCAAGACTTGATTGTTTTTAGGGAGTGAACCTAAACACAAGACCCTTAGTATTAGGCGAGTGAAACCTAAAACTAAGCGAGATTTGAGTGAGTTAGTGAGTGAAGCTAACAAACTTAGTCTCAAACACATCCTAACTTGAACCTTTGGTGAGTGAAGCCATTGAATTAGAGTTAGAACCCTTAGTGGAGATTAACTGAGTGAAGGTTATTCGAAGCTAAGCTAGGTTCCGTTCACGGAATCATATCAAGTTTTTATTTTCGTTCATAATTATAAAACACCAAAAATAAATTCGTACATTAAGCTTCCGCATTCATATCAGTTGGTATCAGAGCAGCGCCACTAAAACGGCGCGTGAGGGCGCGTTTCAGCTCCAAATTGTGTTTTTCTTGGTTCGTTGGAAAGCTAACATCCAGGGCTACGTTGTGTCCAAATTTCAGGATATTCCGATCAGTAACGAAGTCACAACAAGCAGAAAATTTTGACGAAAATTCCTGGCAGATTCGAGCAGTTATCAGGTAAACTTTGGGCAGTTGGTTCTCCTAGCATACAACGAATTCTTGAGAGTTTCTTGGCTTAAAATTGGACTAATTTTTATCTAGTTTAATACTGGAAAGTTTTATGATTTTTGAAGAACGTTTGCTATTTAGTCGAACACGTTTAAGATAAATGATCAAAACCGAACTATTCTGGACCAGTTTTGTGAGAATTAAAACTGCGAAGAATTGGCTTCGAATTTTTGCATGAAATTTTGGTCGAGTGTTTAATACATATAGAACTAGGTCCTGTTAAAATTTGGTGTGATTTGGAGACTTAACGACTTCACATCAAGCAATTGTTTTCGATACAAAATCCTGGTAGTTTTCTGTCAGTTTGAAATTCATGAGTTCAAGTGGATGGAGACATGAGTTACAAGTGAATTTGGAAAGATTTGAAAGGGCTAAACAGGAATTACATGATCTTAGATGTCCACCAACCCTTGAAGAAAGATTAGCACGAATTGAAAAGAGTCGTGCAAAGTTTCAAGATTTGGTTCAACTACTAAAAGAGAGATGGCATGAAGAAAAACAACAACTTCCTATTGTTGAGGATGAAGAAAAGATCGACACTTTATCTTGTTCCAAGGATGAAGATTTGATTTTTACAGTTCCTAATGATGAAGAAGTGATATCTAGCATTGATCTAGGAGAAATCGTGCATGTAGCTGATATTCCTTTTGCTTTAGTTCCTAGAGTTGATGATGATCTTGTTCAAAACGTCATAAATCTGCATCTAACATTAACATGGAGATTGGAAAGATTAAATTTTCATGGAGCAAAGATTGATTTTAACCGAAGGACAAGGTTGCTAGTTGCGTACATTGCTATGCGCTTCATATGTAGTGCTACCGATTTTCGTGGGGTAATGCTCTTTTTGCTGGGTTGTTCAACGCATATGGATGATTCCATGGACTTCAAAACTTGAGACAAGTTTTTTTTTTTCAAGAGGGGGAGAATGATACGAGATCAAGATAGGTTTAAATTGCTTTCTTAGGGGTTGTTGCATGGTTTTACTTTACTCCTAAAGTAGAGGTTTTTCATGTAACCAAAAATATGTTTTTATTATTATTATTAGTTAAGTTAGTTAGTTAAAGTAGCTTAATTAATAAAGTTCCAAAAAATCAGCTTGTAATTCATTTACTTAGGCTCCAAGTAGATGAGTTGTCATGAGTTGTAATTAGGAAAGAAAGGGGAGGGAATGCCGTGTGCTTCTTGTAAGATTTATGGAAAGTTTTTGCAAAGCTTTCCTAAATCACTAGTTTCCTTATTTTGGTGCTAGATTCTAGGCTTAAGTTTAGGAGAGAGTTTCCTTATTTTCTTCTATGTTAGGCGTGTGATTGATGTACTTGGGGAGCAAGGTTTTCTTGCTTCTTCTTCTATAAATACATGCCTAGTCCTATGAGGCTAAGTAAGAATTGATTATTGAAATTTCGGACTTGTTAGTCTTTGAAGGATTGGACGTATTTTCCAAGACTTGATTGTTTTTAGGGAGTGAACCTAAACACAAGACCCTTAGTATTAGGCGAGTGAAACCTAAAACTAAGCGAGATTTGAGTGAGTTAGTGAGTGAAGCTAACAAACTTAGTCTCAAACACATCCTAACTTGAACCTTTGGTGAGTGAAGCCATTGAATTAGAGTTAGAACCCTTAGTGGAGATTAACTGAGTGAAGGTTATTCGAAGCTAAGCTAGGTTCCGTTCACGGAATCATATCAAGTTTTTATTTTCGTTCATAATTATAAAACACCAAAAATAAATTCGTACATTAAGCTTCCGCATTCATATCAGTCTTTGTAATCAAAAAAACGCTCTAAAGAACGTTCCCATTCAATGTATAATTCCGGATCACTAGCTCCGTCAAAATCTGGAACTTCAATTTTTAAACCCCTATCATCAGCCCTAGAACTCCTTTCTTCCTCATTGGGTTTCTTCTTAAACAATTCTAAGGTTATCTTTGCCATCATGTCGTGTAATGCTTCGTTTTGCTTAGCTAGTGCTTCTAGCATCGCATCTCTTCTAGCATTATCATCTATTTCCTCGTCCATTTCAGAACTTAGCTCTTGATACCACTTGATATGAAAACGTATATGAAAATGTAACCTAAGCTCGATAAGCTTTACCCACTTATTTATGCTTAAGGATTCTAAATCGGTTTTGAAGTTTATCTTACTTAGAAACTGATTTAGGAGGTTTTTGAGAGTGGATTTAATTAGTTTAAACTCACTAATTATATTAACTCTCTCTTAAATTAAGTTTAACTCACTTAACTCAAGGGTTTCGAAATTAAGATCACTTCTTAATCACAAGAGGAATTTCGGATTTTTCAATCTCCAAAAATACCGAATAAACACAAAGTTTAAATCAAAACTAAAACTGATTTTTCATTACTTCATCCATTACATATATCAAGTACAAGCTAAAGAAGGCTTAAAACATTAGCCATAAATATCTAAGCACCAAAGTAATTAAACAAAGCAATTAAACAACAAATATCTCTTAATCCAACAAGGATGTAAGGAGGAATAGTGTTGTTGTGTGTTTTGTTGACTTTGGGGCAAGGTGGGACTTTTCATCACCAAGTGGGGGGGCTTGTCTTAGCTTGCAAGGAAAGCTTCAAGATATCTTCAAGAACCCCTTTTCACACGTCCCAAGTATGGTTCGCAACCCCAAGCATGGTTCGACCAATTTACACTTACGCTAAACAAAAAAATTCCGGGTTTACAAAAACCGAAAATTACAAAAACGTTAATTAAACTAACTAGCTTAATTAACTTCCTTTCCTTCGTTGCTCAACATGATTAAACTAGTACTAATCTTTAAACCGTGAATCTCTCCTTTATTGTGATTGAGATTAGTACTTAGTAGAATTTCGGAATTAGCAACTGATTTCGTATCAATTATCATCACTTTCGTGTTCTTCCTCCTTTTCATACACATAGTCATAAGTTCTCTCCTCCTCTTCTATGGTCATGTATTGTCTCAAAATTAGGGTTTTTCTAGATGGACAACTACTAGCAATATGACCCCTTCCTTGACACTTAAAACACTTTCGGGTTTCTTCCCCACTTTTCCTTAGAAATCACCAACTTAGGTCGTTCTCCCTTTTGTTCCCCCTTAGAAGGATTGTCTTTCTTTTCAAATGGTTTAGAAGAAGAAGAAGAGGAAGGAATAAAAGAAGAAGTGGTTCTCGTTGCCGCCGTTTTTCCCCCATATGATTTCTTTTCCTCCAATTCATGACGTTCAAATTTCAAGGCTAAACGACACACATCATCAAAAGTGCTATAATTTGCAACATCAACCTTTCTAGCAATAGATTTATTAAGTCCATTAACAAACCTAACAATTTTCTCTTGTTCGACTTCATCAACATCACAAATCAAACACAACTTATCAAATTCAACCATATAGTCATGCACACTTAACACATCTTGAGTCAAAGAATTCTTTCTCATGTATTGCCTTTGAATGAAATCACTTCGAACAAACTTTTCATGCAATTTCCTTTTTAAGCTTAGTCCAACTTTTAAGCTTAGGTTTCCCAAGTCTCGCCCTTTTTGCCTTTAGACTATCTAACCAAATCCCAAAGATACTTAGTTAGTCTAATGGTGGCAATTTTAAACCGTTTTTCATCATCAAACCCTTTATAATCACAAATTTTCTCAAGTTGACGAATCTATTCAAGCAAATCCTCGGGACTAGAATCACCAAGTAAAATCATCTAGTTTAATACCTCTATCATTATCATAAGCTCGGTTTAACAATTTTAACCTCCTCAACATCGATTCATAGTCAATGTGATTAGGGTCGTTTTTATTGTTCACTTTACCCGCAAGAATGTTATGAGCTACTGTTAATCTTGCCGTTTTCTCCTTTTCCTCTAATTGAGTGTTATGAATTTTCTCAATAAAAGCTTTTATTTCAAGAAATTCGAGACATTATAACTCAAATAGCAAGCCACAACCACACAAAACCCCAACAAAGGATCGAACAAAGTAGAGGCACTTACCAATGAAAGGAGAATCCCTTCTATCCTCACCCGCCCGGAAAATCTCGATACCAACTTATATGATTGCACGTCCAAATGAAAGAACAATCAAGGAAAATCCGAGCAAAGGAACTAGTTCGATGCAATTCACTAAGTCCGAAAATTAATCAAAGTAACCCGGATATGATAATTAAAAATAAACACTCTTGAATATTTTAATTAACTCTTAATCTCACTTTAAACCACTCCTCGAATTAAGTAGATTAAACACTAAGTAAATAATCACCCCCGAAAATAGACTTAATGGCCGAAATAATTGTAAGGAAACAATTGATTTCAAATAACAAGAATTTGTATTAATCTCACATGCCTTTGATGAAAGCATGGAACTATTATTTATAATAAATAAACTTGTCCTCCAAGGACTTACAAGGGCCGAAAATCAGCCTTAGTAATTAAGGTAACATTCCTAAACTCCTTACATCCTAATCCCTTGATTCTAGGAGAAAATAAAGGAGTTAATCCCTTCATTCTAGGAGAGAATAAAGGAGTAAATAAGGAAACTCCAAATCAGCCCCTAACTCTCCTCACACGCCTAACATACTTAAGGAAACAAAGAAATAAGGCAACTCAAGGAATATTACAACTCAATGACAACTTGCAAACTTGGAACACAAGGAGCCTACTCCACACGCCTAAGACACGCCTAAAATGGCCGAAATATCACAAGATATTTTCGGACCTTTATTTGCTTAATTAAAAATAACTAAGACTTAGAAATGGTGTCACCTTCAAGCTTCATCAATGGAATCATCGCTCCACTTAAGAAATGACACGAATGAGGAGTTTGAATTTAACTTGAAACCGAGCACGTCAAGGACTAGACAAATAGGATCATTTGGAGCTTCGACCTTGACCTTGACTTGTATCATTAGCTTTGTTTAATGCATTTGAGTTTCACTTGATTCAATTAGCTTTGTTGAATGCATTTGAGTTTTATTTGATTCTATTTGCTATGTTTGACTTTGTTTGACTTTCATTTGATTCAATTAGCTTTATTTAACTTCATTTTACTTTAATTTGATTCAATTAGCTTTGTTGAATGCATTTGAGTTTCATTTGATTCAATTAGCTTTATTTGAATTCATTTGACTTTCATTTGATACAATTAGCTTTGATTGACTTCATTTGACTTTCATTTGATTCAATTTGCTTTATTGATTGCATTTGAGTTTCATTGGATTCAATTAGCTTAGTTGAATGCATTTGAGTTTCATTTGATTCAATTAGCTATGTTTGACTTCATTTGATTTTCATTTGATTCAATTAGCTTTGTTTAATGCATTTGAGTTTCATTTGATTCAATTAGCTTTGTTGAATGCATTTGAGTTTCATTTGATTCTATTAGCTATGTTTCGACTTCATTTGACTTTCATTTGATTCAATTAGCTTTGTTTGACTTCATTTTACTTTAATTTGATTCAATTAGCTTTATTCAATGCATTTGAGTTTCATTTGATTCTATTATCTATGTTTGACTTCATTTGACTTTCATTTGATTCAATTAGCTTTGTTTGACTTTATTTTACTTTAATTTGATTGAATTAGCTTTGTTGAATGCATTTGAGTTTCATTTGATTCAATTAGCTTTAGTTGAATTCATCTCGACTTTCATTTCATACAATTAGCTTTGTTTGATTTTATTTTACTTTAATTTAATTAAATTAGCTTTGTTGAATGCATTTGAGTTTCATTTGATTCAATTAGCTTTATTTGAATTCATTTGACTTTCATTTGATACAATTAGCTTTGATTGACTTCATTTGACTTTCATTTGATTCAATTAGCTTTATTGAATGCATTTGAGTTTCATTTGATTTAATTAGCTTTGTTGAATGCATTTGAGTTCCATTTGATTTAATTAGCTATGTTTGACTTCATTTAGCTTTCATTTGATTCAATTAGCTTTGTTTAATGGATTTGAGTTTCATTTGATTCAATTAGTTTTGTTGAATGTATTTGAGTTTCATTTGATTCTATTAGCTACATTTGACTTTATTTGACTTTCATTTGATTCAATTAGCTTTGGTTTGACTTCATTTAACTTTAATTTGATTCAATTAGCTTTGTTTGATTACATTTGACTTTAATTTGATTCAATTAGCTTTGTAGAATGCATATGAGTTTCATTTGACTCAATTAGCTTCGTGGAATACATTTGAGTTTCATTTGATTCTATTAGCTATGTTGGACTTCATTTGACTTTCATTTGAATCAATTAGCTTTGTTTGACTTCATTTTACTTTAATGCGATTCAATTAACTTTGTTCAATGCATTTGAGTTTTAGTTGATTCAAATAGCATTACTGAATGCATTTGAATTTCATTTGATTCAATAAGTTTTCTTTGACTTCATTTGACATGAATTTGATTGAATTATCATTGTTGAATGCATTTGAGTTTCATTTGATTCAATTACCTTTGTTAAATGCATTTGAGTTCCATTTGATTCAATTAGCTATATTTGACTTCGATTGACTTTCATTTGATACAATTAGCTTTGTTTAATGCATTTGAGTTTCATTTGATTCAATTAGCATTATTTGAATTCATTTGACTTTCATATGATACAATTAGCTTTGACTGACTTCATTTGACTTTCATTTGATTCAATTAGCTTTGTTTGACTTCATTTTATTTTAATTTGATTCAATTAACTTTGTTCAATGGATTTGAGTTTTATTTGATTCAAATAGCATTACTGAATGCATTTGAGTTTTATTTGATTCAAATAGCATTACTGAATGCATTTGAGTTTCATTTGATTCAATAAGTTTGATTTGACTTCATTTGACTTGAATTTGATTCAATTATCATTGTTGAATGCATTTGAGTTTCATTTGATTCTATTAGCTCTGTTTGACTTCATTTGACTTTCATTTGATTCAATTAACTTTGTTTAATGCATTTGAGTTTCACTTGATTCAATTAGCTTTGTAGAATGCATTTGAGTTTCATTTGATTCTATTAGCTATGTTTGACTGAATTTGACTTTCATTTGATTCAATGAGCTTTGTTTGACTTCATTTTACTTTAATTTGATACAATTAACATTGTTCAATGCATTTGAGTTTTATATGATTCAATTAGCTTTGTAAAATGCATTTGAGTTTCATTCGACTCAATTTGCTTTGTTGAATACATTTGAGGTTCATTTGATTCTATTAGCTATGTTTCACATCATTTGACTTTCATTTAATTCAATTAGCTTTGTTTGACTTCATTTTATTTTAATTTGATTCAATTAACTTTGTTCAATGCATTTGCGTTTTATTTGATTCAAATAGCATTATCGAATGCATTTGAGTTTCATTTGATTCAATAAGTTTATTTTTACTTAATTTGACTTGAATTTGATTCAATTATCATTGTTGAATGCATTTGAGTTTCATTTGCTTCAATTAGCTTTGTTAAATGCATTTGAGTTTCATTTGATTCAATTAGCTATGTTTGACTTCATTTAACTTTTATTTGATACAATTAGCTTTGTTTAATGCATTTGAGTTTCATTTGATTCAATTAGCTTTGTTGAATGCATTTGAGTTTCATTTGATTCTATTAGCTAAGTTTTTACTTCATTTGACTTTCATTTGATTCAATTAGCTTTGTTTGACTTCATTTTACTTTAATTTGATTCAATTAGTTTTGTTGAATGCATTTGAGTTTCATTTGATTCAATTAGCTTTGTTGAATGCATTTGAGTTTCGATTGATTCAATTAGCTTTGTTGAATGCATTTGAGTTTATTTAATTCAATTAGCTTTATTGAATGCATTTGAGTTTCATTTGATTCAATTAGCTTTATTTGACTTTTATTTGACTTTCATTTAATTCAATTAGCATTGTTTGACTTTATTTGACTTGTATTTGATTCAATTATCATTGTTGAATGCATTTGAGTTTCATTTGATTTAATTAGCTTTGTTGAATGCATTTGAGTTCCATTTGATTCAATTAGCTATGTTTGACTTCATTTGACTTTCATTTGATTCAATTAGCTTTGTTTAATGCATTTGAGTTTCACTTGATTCAATTAGCTTTGTGATATGATTACACGTCCAAAGTGAATGAGCAATCAAGAAATCTCGAGCAAAGGATCGAAATTGATGGAATAATGAAGTCCGAAATTTATGTTCTAAGTCACCGGATATGATAATTAAAATAATCACTCCTGAATATTTAAATTAACTCTTAATCTCACTTACACCACTCCTGGAATAAAGTAGATTAAACACTAAGTAAATAATCACTCCTGAAAATTACTCAATGGTCGAAAGTAATTGATCACACAATTAAATTCAATAACAAAGCTTTTAGGTAAATCTCACATGCCTTGAATGATAGCATGGAACTATTATTTATAATAGAATAAACTTGTCCTCCAAGGACCAAGTAAGGCCGAAAATCAGCCATAAGAATTAAGGAAACACTCCTTAATTCCTTACATCCTAATCCCTTGAATCTAGGAGAGAATAAAGGAGTAAATAAGGAAACAACCAAATCAGCCCATAATCCCCCTTCACACGCCTAAACACACCAAGAAATAAGGAAAGTATTACAACTCAATGACAACTTGCAAACTTGGAGCACAAGGACCAAATCACACGCCTAAACCAAATCACACGCCTAATGACACGCCTATTCTTGGTCGAAATATCACAAGATATTTTCGGACCTTTATTTGCTGAAAATTAAAGACTTAATTAAAATAACTAAGACTCTAGAAATGGAGTCATCTTCATGCTTCATCCATGGACTCATCGTCCCACTTGAGAAATGACACAAATGAGGAGTTTGAATTTAAATTGAACCCGAACACTTCAAGGACTAAACAAATCGGATCATTTGGAGCTTGACCTTGACCTTGACTTGTATCACTTTGTTGAATGCATTTGAGTTTTATTTGATTCTATTTGCTATGTTTGACTTTGTTTGACTTTCATTTGATTCAATTAGCTTTATTTGACTTCATTTTACTTTAATTTGATTCAATTAGCTTTGTTGAATGCATTTGAGTTTCATTTGATTCAATTAGCTTTATTTGAATTCATTTGACTTTCATTTGATACAATTAGCTTTGATTGACTTCATTTGACTTTCATTTGATTCAATTTGCTTTATTGATTGCATTTGAGTTTCATTGGATTCAATTAGCTTTGTTGAATGCATTTGAGTTTCATTTGATTCAATTAGCTATGTTTGACTTCATTTGATTTTCATTTGATTCAATTAGCTTTGTTTAATGCATTTGAGTTTCATTTGATTCAATTAGCTTTGTTGAATGCATTTGAGTTTCATTTGATTCTATTAGCTATGTTTGACTTCATTTGACTTTCATTTGATTCAATTAGCTTTGTTTGACTTCATTTTTACTTTAATTTGATTCAATTAGCTTTATTCAATGCATTTGAGTTTCATTTGATTCTATTATCTATGTTTGACTTCATTTGACTTTCATTTGATTCAATTAGCTTTGTTTGACTTTATTTTACTTTAATTTGATTGAATTAGCTTTGTTGAATGCATTTGAGTTTCATTTGATTCAATTAGCTTTAGTTGAATTCATCTGACTTTCATTTCATACAATTAGCTTTGTTTGACTTTATTTTACTTTATTTTAATTAAATTTGCTTTGTTGAATGCATTTGAGTTTCATTTGATTCAATTAGCTTTATTTGAATTCATCTGACTTTCATTTGATACAATTAGCTTTGATTGGCTTCATTTGACTTTCATTTGATTCAATTAGCTTTATTGAATGCATTTGAGTTTCATTTGATTTAATTAGCTTTGTTGAATGCATTTGAGTTCCATTTGATTTAATTAGCTATGTTTGACTTCATTTACCTTTCATTTGATTCAATTAGCTTTGTTTAATGGATTTGAGTTTCATTTGATTCAATTAGTGAATGAGCAATCAAGAAATCTCGAGCAAAGGATCGAACTTGATGAAATAATGAAGTCCGAAATTTATGTTCTAAGTCACCGGATATGATAATTAAAATAATCACTCCTGAATATTTTAATTAACTCTTAATCTCACTTACACCACTCCTGGAATAAAGTAGATTAAACACTAAGTAAATAATCACTCCTGAAAATTACTCAATGGTCGAAAGTAATTGATCACACAATTAAATTCAATAACAAAGCTTTTAGGTAAATCTCACATGCCTTGAATGATAGCATGGAACTATTATTTATAATAGAATAAACTTGTCCTCCAAGGACCAAGTAAGGCCGAAAATCAGCCATAAGAATTAAGGAAACACTCCTTAATTCCTTACATCCTAATCCCTTGAATCTAGGAGAGAATAAAGGAGTAAATAAGGAAACAACCAAATCAGCCCATAATCCCCCTTCACACGCCTAAACACACCAAGAAATAAGGAAAGTATTACAACTCAATGACAACTTGCAAACTTGGAGCACAAGGACCAAATCACACGCCTAATGACACGCCTATTCTTGGTCGAAATATCACAAGATATTTTCGGACCTTTATTTGCTGAAAATTAAAGACTTAATTAAAATAACTAAGACTCTAGAAATGGAGTCATCTTCATGCTTCATCCATGGACTCATCGTCCCACTTGAGAAATGACACAAATGAGGAGTTTGAATTTAAATTGAACCCGAACACTTCAAGGACTAAACAAATCGGATCATTTGGAGCTTGACCTTGACCTTGACTTGTATCATTCTCCCCCTCTTCAAAAGAATTTGTCCTCAAATTTTCATCATCTAAATAAGGACTAAGATCACCAACATTAAAGGTTGCACTCACACCTCCATAATCACTTGGAAGCTCGATCTTATAAGCACTTTCATTAATCACATCAATAACTTTGAATGGACCATCAGCTCTAGGCATAAGCTTGTTCTTCCTTCTACTTGGAAATCGTTCTTTCCTCAAATGAATCCAAACCAAATCGCCAATCTGAAATTTCGGTTGTCTTCTATGCTTGTTGGCTCGTTCCTTGTATTGAGTATTCATCTTCTCAATTCTTGCTTTCACTTGCTCACAAGTCTTCTTAAAGGCTTCCAACCTCTTCTTTGAATCAACATGAATTTCAGATTTAGTTAGTGACACAAAATCAATAGGAAGGAAAGGATTGATACCATAGACCACCTCAAATGGAGACTTAGAAGTAGTAGAAGAATGAGCTCGATTATAAGCAAACTCGGCGTGAGCTAGCTTTATATCCCAATCCTTTTTGTGTCTTACTCACCAAGCCACGTAACAAAGCTCCAAGAGTTCTATTAGTCACTTCGGTTTGACCATCCGTTTGAGGATGATGACTTGTGCTAAAGAGTAACTTAGTCCCCACCATCTTCCATAAGCTTCTCCAAAAATGACTAAGGAACTTCGTATCACGATCACTAACAATACTTCTAGGAATACCATGCAATCGAATAATCTCTTTGAAGTACAATCCGCCACATGCAAAGCATCATCAGTTTTATGCATAGGAACAAAGTGAGCCATCTTCGAAAATCGATCCACCACCACCATAATGGCGTCCTTCCCCCTTTGAGTTCTTGGTAATCCAACAATGAAATCCATACTCACACTATCCCAAGGTGCATCAGGTACGGGTAATGGAGTATAAAGGCCTTTATGGAAGGTACTCTTCGACCTTTGACAAGTAGCACACTTACTAACCACCATATGAACATCCCTCATCATGTTAGGCCAATAAAAACTCTCATTCAAAGTGTCTAATGTCTTTTGAACACCGAAATGACCAGCCACCCCTCCACTATGAACTTCTCTCACAAGCAACTCCCTCACGCCACTCTTAGGAATGCATAGCTTGTTTCCTTAAACAAAAATCCTTCTTGTACCACAAACAAACCACTAGGACTCCTAAAGAACTCACGGAAATCATCATCATTCCCATACAAATCCTTTAAGTGCTCAAACCCCAACACCCTTGCATCAACCATGGCCAAAAGATAGGAACGCCTAGAAAGGGCATCCGCAACAATGTTACTCTTACCTTCCTTGTACTTGGACGAAAATGTGAAGGCTTGTAGGAATTCAACCCACTTAGCATGCCTATGGTTGAGCTTTTGCTTGTCCATGGATGTATTTGAGTGCTTCATGATCCGAATGAAGAATGAAAGGCTTGGGCCTCAAGTAATGAGACCCAATGATCCAAGGCTCTCACAATTGCATAGAATTCACGATCATAATTGGAGTAATTGAGTTTGGCGCCACTCAACTTCTCACTAAAGTAGGCAATGGGCCTCCTTTCTTGAAGCAAAACCGCCCCAACTCCAAGTCCACTAGCATCACACTCAACTTCGAACAACTTGTTGAAATCCGCAAGGCAAGGATAGGAGCGTTGCATAGCAACTCCTTGACTTCATCAAACGCCTTTTGAGCATGAGAGTTCCATGAAAACTCCCCTTTCTTCATCAAATCCGTGATTGGTGCCATGATAGTTGAGAAATTTCGGATGAATCTTCTATAAAAGGAAGCTAGACCATGAAAGCTTCGACATTCGTGAGCACTTGTAGGCGCCAACCATGAAGACATGGCCTTGACTTTTTCCGATCCACATGTACTCCATCCCTAGACACAATGTAACCAAGAAAAGCAATACTAGGAACAAGAAAATCACATTTTTCCATTTTTCCATACAACTTTTGCTCTCTTAATTTTTCAAATAAAGCTCTCAAGTGAAGTAAATGAGACTCAACACTAGTACTATATACAAGAATATCATCTAAATAGACAACAATAAACTTGTTAAGAAAGGGACGTAGTACCTCATTCATAAGTCTCATAAATGAACTAGGAGCATTGCAAAGACCAAAGGGCATCACCATCCACTCATATAGACCTTGTTTGGTCTTGAAAGCGGTTTTCCATTCATCTCCTTCCCGAATTCTCATTCGATGATAACCACTCCTCAAATCAATCTTCAAAAAATCGAAGCTCCATGTAGTTCATCAAGCATGTCCTCTAATCTAGGCATAGGAAAACGATACTTGATTGTTATGTTGTTGACGGCTCTACTATCAATACACATCCTCCAAGTACCATCTTTCTTAGGAACAAGCAAAGCGGGAACGGCACATGGACTCATGCTTTCTCTTACATAGCCTCGGTCAATCAACTCTTCAATTTGCTTTTGTAGCTCCTTAGAAGCTACGGGATCACATCTATATGCTCGGCTTATTTGGCAAAGGTGCGCCCGGTACAAGATCAATGGCATGCTCTATGCCTCTCAATGGTGGTAATCCTTGAGGCAATTCCTCCAGGAAAAACATCACAAAATTCGTCCAATAGAGCTGCAAGTTTCGAATTACTAGAAGAAACATCATTAGTCAAAGCAAGTTTAACACATAAAGCATAACAATGTCCTTCCAATTCTACCTCTTTCTCGAATTCTTTGGCCGAAAGAAACAAGTTTTGTTTCGTTTCAACCACCTTCTTGGGTGCCATGGAACTAGGAGACAAAGGAACCAATCGAATCCTTTTAGAACCCATCAAAACCGTGTACACATTGGTTTCACCTTCATGAACAACTTTTCGATCATATTGCCAAGGTCTACCAAGAAGAAGATGACAAGCACTCATGGGTAGAACATCACCCCACAACTCATCTTTGTAACCCCCAATAGAAAACGACACAAGAGCTTGCCTTTTCACCAACAAACCCGTTTTGTCATCCAACCAACTCAACTTATAAGGATGTGGATGGTCTCTAACAATCAAATTCAACTTAGAAACCACATTAGAAGCAACCACATTCGTACATGAACCACTCACAATAATCACATTACATGTAAACTCACCAATTCGACATCTAGTATGAAACAAGTTTTCTCTTTGATCATGGTTAGGAGAATGATCAACATGCAAAGTTCTCCTAATAACCCCAAGCATCCTAGACTCATCTTCGGCATATGCAATCTCATTATCAACACTTTCACATTCCTCCTCTTCATACACATAGTCATAAGTTCTCTCCTCCCTCTTTCTATGGTCATGTATTGTCTCAAAGTTAGGGTTTTTCTAGATGGACAACTACTAGCAATATGACCCCTTCCTTGACACTTAAAACACTTTCGGGTTTCTTCCCACTTTTCCTTAGAAATCACCAACTTAGGTCGTTCTCCCTTTGGTTCCCCTTTAGAAGGATTATCTTTCTTTTCAAAGGGTTTAGAAGAATTAGAAGAAGAAGGGACGAAAGAAGAAGAAGAATTGGGTTTATTATGGCCGAATTTCCCCCATATGATTTCTTTTCATCCAATTCATGCCTTTCAAATTTTAAAGCCAATCGACACACATCATCAAAAGTGCTATAATTCGACACATCAACCTTTCTAGCAATAGATTTATTAAGTCCATTAACAAACCTAGCAATTTTTTCTTGTTCGACTTCATCAACATCACAAATCAAACATAACTTGTCAAATTCAACCATATAATCATGCACGCTTGACACATCTTGAGTCAAAGAATTCTTTCTCATATATTGCCTTTGAATAAAATCACTTGGAACAAACTTCTCATGCAATTTCCTTTTAAGCTTAGTCCAACTTTTAAGCTTAGGTTTCCCAGTCTCGCTCTTTTTGCCTTTAGACTCTCTAACCAAATTCCAAGATACTTAGTTAGTCTAATGGTGGCAATTTTAAAACGTTTCTCATCATCAAATCCCTTATAATCACAAATTTTCTCCAGCTTGACGAATCCATTCAAGTAAATCCTGGGACTAAAATCACCAAGTAAAATCATCTAGTTTAATCCCCCTATCATTATCATAAGTCGGTTTAACAATTTTAACCTCCTCAACATCAGATTCATAGTCAATGTGATTAGGGTCGTTTTTATTGTTCACTTTACCCGCAAAGAATATTATGAGCTACTTGTTAATCTTGCCGTTTTCTCCTTTTCCTCTAATTGAGTGTTATGAATTTTCTCAATAAGAGCTTTTATTTCCGCAAATTCGGACATTATAACTCAAATAGCAAGCCACAATCACACAAAACCCCAACAAAGGATCGAACAAAGTAGAAGCACTTACCAATGAAAGGAGAATCCCCTTCTATCCTCACCCTCTGGAAAAATCGATACCAACCGATATGATTACACGTCCAAAGTGAATGAGCAATCAAGAAATCTCGAGCAAAGGATCGAACTTGATGAAATAATGAAGTCCGAAATTTATGTTCTAAGTCATCCGGATATGATAATTAAAATAATCACTCCCGAATATTTTAATTAACTCTTAATCTCACTTACACCACTCCGGAATAAAGTAGATTAAACACTAAGTAAATAATCACTCCTGAAAATTACTCAATGGTCGAAAGTAATTGATCACACAATTAAATTCAATAACAAAGCTTTTAGGTAAATCTCACATGCCTTGAATGATAGCATGGAACTATTATTTATAATAGAATAAACTTGTCCTCCAAGGACCAAGTAAGGCCGAAAATCAGCTCATAAGAATTAAGGAAACACTCCTTAATTCCTTACATCCTAATCCCTTGAATCTGGGAGAGAATAAAGGAGTAAATAAGGAAACAACCAAATCAGCCCCTAATCCCCTTCACACGCCTAAACTACACCAAGAAATAAGGAAAGTAGGCATTACAACTCAATGACAACTTGCAAACTTGGAGCACAAGGACCAAATCACACGCCTAAAACCAAATCACACGCCTAATGACACGCCTATTCTTGGTCGAAGTATCACAAGATATTTTCGGACCTTTATTTTTGAAAATTAAAGACTTAATTAAAATAACTAAGACTCTAGAAATGGAGTCATCTTCATGCTTCATCCATGGACTCATCGTCCCACTTGAGAAATGACACAAATGAGGAGTTTGAATTTAAATTGAACCCGAACACTTCAAGGACTAAACAAATCGGATCATTTGGAGCTTGACCTTGACCTTGACTTGTATCACTTTGTTGAATGCATTTGAGTTTTATTTGATTCTATTTGCTATGTTTGACTTTGTTTGACTTTCATTTGATTCAATTAGCTTTATTTGACTTCATTTTACTTTAATTTGATTCAATTAGCTTTGTTGAATGCATTTGAGTTTCATTTGATTCAATTAGCTTTATTTGAATTCATTTGACTTTCATTTGATACAATTAGCTTTGATTGACTTCATTTGACTTTCATTTGATTCAATTAGCTTTATTGATTGCATTTGACTTTCATTTGATTCAATTAGCTTTGTTGAATGCATTTGAGTTTCATTTGATTAATTAGCTATGTTTGACTTCATTTGATTTTCATTTGATTCAATTAGCTTTGTTGAATGCATTTGAGTTTCATTTGATTCAATTAGCTTTGTTGAATGCATTTGAGTTTCATTTGATTCTATTAGCTATGTTTGACTTCATTTGACTTTCATTTGATTCAATTAGCTTTGTTTGAATTTCATTTTACTTTAATTTGATTCAATTAGCTTTTGTTGAATGCATTTGAGTTTCATTTGATTCTATTATCTATGTTTGACTTCATTTGACTTTCATTTGATTCAATTAGCTTTGTTTGACTTCATTTTACTTTTACTTTGATTCAATTAGCTTTGTTGAATGCATTTGAGTTTCATTTGATTCAATTAGCTTTAGTTGAATTCATCTGACTTTCATTTCATACAATTAGCTTTGTTTGACTTTATTTTACTTTATTTTAATTAAATTTGCTTTGTTGAATGCATTTGAGTTTCATTTGATTCAATTAGCTTTATTTGAATGCATTTGACTTTCATTTGATACAATTAGCTTTGATTGGCTTCATTTGACTTTCATTTGATTCAATTAGCTTTATTGAATGCATTTGAGTTTCATTTGATTTAATTAGCTTTGTTGAATGCATTTGAGTTCCATTTGATTTAATTAGCTATGTTTGACTTCATTTACCTTTCATTTGATTCAATTAGCTTTGTTTAATGCATTTGAGTTTCATTTGATTCAATTAGTTTTGTTGAATGTATTTTGAGTTTCATTTGATTCAATTAGCTACATTTGACTTTATTTGACTTTCATTTGATTCAATTAGCCTGGTTTGACTTCATTTAACTTTAATTTGATTCAATTAGCTTTGTTTTGATTACATTTGACTTTAATTTGATTCAATTAGCTTTGTAGAATGCATTTGAGTTTCATTTGATTCAATTAGCTTTGTTGAATACATTTGAGTTTCATTTGATTCTATTAGCTATGTTGGAATTTCATTTGACTTTCATTTGAATCAATTAGCTTTGTTTGACTTCATTTTACTTTAATGTGATTCAATTAACTTTGTTGAATGCATTTGAGTTTCATTTGATTCAATTAGTTTTCTTTGACTTCATTTGACATGAATTTGATTGAATTATCTTTGTTGAATGCATTTGAGTTTCATTTGATTCAATTACCTTTCTTAAATGCATTTGAGTTCCATTTGATTCAATTAGCTATGTTTGACTTCGTTTGACTTTCATTTGATACAATTAGCTTTGTTTGAATGCATTTGAGTTTCATTTGATTCAATTAGCATTATTTGAATTCATTTGACTTTCATATGATACAATTAGCTTTGTCGACTTCATTTGACTTTCATTTGATTCAATTAGCTTTGTTTGACTTCATTTTATTTTAATTTGATTCAATTAGCTTTGTTGAATGGATTTGAGTTTTTTTTTTATTCAATTAGCTTTGTTGAATGCATTTGAGTTTTATTTGATTCAAATAGCATTATTGAATGCATTTGAGTTTCATTTGATTCAATAAGTTTTATTTCGACTTCATTTGACTTGAATTTGATTCAATTATCTTTGTTGAATGCATTTGAGTTTCATTTGATTCTATTAGCTTTGTTTGACTTCATTTGATCTTTCATTTGATTTAATTAACTTTGTTTAATGCATTTGAGTTTCATTTGATTCAATTAGCTTTGTTGAATGCATTTGAGTTTCATTTGATTCTATTAGCTATGCTTCGATGCATTTGACTTTCATTTGATTCAATGAGCTTTGTTTGACTTCATTTTACTTTAATTTGATACAATTAACTTTGTTCAATGCATTTGAGTTTTATTTGATTCAATTAGCTTTGTTGAAATGCATTTTGAGTTTCATTTGATTCAATTAGCTTTGTTGAATACATTTGAGGTTCATTTGATTCTATTAGCTATGTTTCACATCATTTGACTTTCATTTAATTCAATTAGCTTTGTTTGACTTCATTTTATTTTTAATTTGATTCAATTAACTTTGTTCAATGCATTTGCGTTTATTTGATTTAAAAAGCATTTGAATGCATTTCGAGTTTCATTTGATTCAATAAGCTTTTTTTGACTTAATTTGACTTGAATTTGATTCAATTATCATTGTTGAATGCATTTGAGTTTCATTTGCTTCAATTAGCTTTGTTAAATGCATTTGAGTTTCATTGATTCAATTAGCTATGTTTGACTTCATTTAACTTTTATTTGATACAATTAGCTTTGTTTAATGCATTTTGAGTTTCATTTGATTCAATTAGCTTTGTTGAATGCATTTGTGTTTCATTTGATTCTATTAGCTATGTTTTTACTTCATTTGACTTTCATTTGATTCAATTAGCTTTGTTTGACTTCATTTTACTTTAATTTGATTCAATTAGTTTTGTTGAATGATTCAATTAGTTTTGTTGAATGCATTTGAGTTTCATTTGATTCAATTAGCTTTGTTGAATGCATTTAAGTTTCAGTTGATTCAATTAGCTTTGTTGAATGCATTTGAGTTTATTTAATTCAATTAGCTTTATTGAATGCATTTGAGTTTTCATTTGATTCAATTAGCTTTATTTGACTTTATTTTGACTTTCATTTAATTCAATTAGCATTGTTTGACTTTTTTATGACTTGTATTTGATTCAATTATCATTGTTGAATGCATTTGAGTTTCATTTGATTCAATTAGCTTTGTTGAATGCATTTGAGTTCCATTTGATTCAATTAGCTATGTTTGACTTCATTTGACTTTTTATTTGATTCAATTAGCTTTGTTTAATGCATTTGAGTTTCACTTGATTCAATTAGCTTTGTTGAATGCATTTTGAGTTTTATTTGATTCTATTTGCTATGTTTCGACTTTGTTTGACTTTCATTTGATTCAATTAGCTTTGTTTGACTTCATTTTACTTTAATTTGATTCAATTAGCTTTGTTGAATGCATTTGAGTTTCATTTGATTCAATTAGCTTTATTTAAATTCATTTGATACAATTAGCTTTGATTGACATCAATTGACTTTCATTTGATTCAATTAGCTTTATTGAATGCATATGAGTTTCATTTGATTCAATTAGCTTTATTGAATGTATTTGAGTTTCATTTGATTCAATTAGCTATGTTTGACTTCATTTGACTTTCATTTGATTCAATTAGCTTTGTTTAATGCATTTGAGTTTCATTTGATTCAATTAGCTTTGTTGGAATGGATTTGAGTTTCATTTAATTATATTAGCTATGTTTGAATTCATTTGACTTTCATTTGATTCAATTAGCTTTGTTTGACTTCATTTTACTTTAATTTGATTCAATTAGCTTTGTTGAATGCATTTGAGTTTCATTTGATTCTATTAGCTTTGTTTGACTTAATTTGACTTTCATTTGATTCAATTAGCTTTGTTTGACTTTATTTTACTTTAATTTGATTCAATTAGCTTTGTTGAATGCATTTGAGTTTCATTTAATTCAATTAGCTTTATTTGAAATCATTTGACTTTCATTTGATACAATTAGCTTTGATTGACTTCATTTGACTTTCATTTAATTCAATTAGCTTAATTGAATGCATTTGAGTTTCATTTAATTCAATTAGCTTTGTTGAATGCATTTGAGTTCCATTTGATTTAATTAGCTACGTTTGACTTCATTTGACTTTCATTTGATTCAATTAGCTTTGTTTGAATGCATTTGAGTTTCATTTGATTCAATTAGCTTTTGTTTAATGCATTTGAGTTTCATTTGATTCAATTAGCTTTATTTGAATTCATTTGACTTTCATTTGATACAATTAGCTTTGTTGACTTCATTTGACTTTCATTTGATTCAATTAGCTTTGTTTGACTTCATTTTACTTTAATTTGATTCAATTAACTTTGTTCAATGCATTTGAGTTTTATTTGATTCAAATAGCATTATTGAATGCATTTGAGTTTCATTTGATTCAATAAGTTTTATTTGACTTCATTTGACTTGAATTTGATTCAATTATCATTGTTGAACGCATTTGAGTTTCATTTGATTCTATTAGCTATGTTTGACTTCATTTGACTTTCATTTGATTCAATTAGCTTTGTTTCGACTTTATTTTACTATAATTTGATTCAATTAGCTTTGTTGAATGCATTTGAGTTTCATTTGATTCAATTAGCTTTATTTGAATTCATTTGACTTTCATTTGATACAATTAGCTTTGATTGACTTCATTTGACTTTCATTTAATTCAATTAGCTTTTATTGAATGCATTTGAGTTTCATTTGATTCAATTAGCTTTGTTGAATGCATTTGAGTTCCATTTGATTTGAATTAGCTTTGTTTGACTTCATTTGACTTTCATTTGATTCAATTAGCTTTGTTTAATGCATTTGAGTTTCATTTGATTCAATTAGCTTTGTTTAATGCATTTGAGTTTCATTTGATTCAATTAGCTTTGTTTAATGCATTTGAGTTTCATTTGATTCAATTAGCTTTATTTGAATTCATTTGACTTTCATTTGATACAATTAGCTTTGATTGACTTCATTTGACTTTCATTTGATTCAATTAGCTTTGTTTGACTTCATTTTACTTTAATTTGATTCAATTAACTTTGTTGAATGCATTTGAGTTTTATTTGATTCAAATAGCATTATTGAATGCATTTGAGTTTCATTTGATTCAATAAGTTTTATTTGACTTCATTTGACTTTCATTTGATTCAATTATCATTGTTGAACGCATTTGAGTTTCATTTGATTCTATTAGCTATGTTTGACTTCATTTGACTTTCATTTGATTCAATTAGCTTTGTTTGACTTTATTTTACTTTAATTTGATTCAATTAGCTTTGTTGAATGCATTTGAGTTTCATTTGATTCAATTAGCTTTATTTGAATTCATTTGACTTTCATTTGATACAATTAGCTTTGATTGACTTCATTTGACTTTCATTTAATTCAATTAGCTTAATTGAATGCATTTGAGTTTCATTTGATTCAATTAGCTTTGTTGAATGCATTTGAGTTCCATTTGATTTAATTAGCTACTGTTTGACTTCATTTGACTTTCATTTGATTCAATTAGCTTTGTTTAATGCATTTGAGTTTCATTTGATTCAATTAGCTTTGTTTAATGCATTTGAGTTTCATTTGATTCAATTAGCTTTATTTGAATTCATTTGACTTTCATTTGATACAATTAGCTTTTGATTGACTTCATTTGACTTTCATTTGATTCAATTAGCTTTGTTTGACTTCATTTTACTTTAATTTGATTCAATTAACTTTGTTCAATGCATTTGAGTTTTATTTGATTCAAATAGCTTTATTGAATGCATTTGAGTTTTATTTGATTCAATAAGTTTTATTTGACTTCATTTGACTTTAATTTGATTCAATTATCATTGTTGAACGCATTTGAGTTTCATTTGATTCTATTAGCTATGTTTGACTTCATTTGACTTTCATTTGATTCAATTAGCTTTGTTTGACTTTATTTTACTTTAATTTGATTCAATTAGCTTTGTTGAATGCATTTGAGTTTCATTTGATTCAATTAGCTTTATTTGAATTCATTTGACTTTCATTTGATACAATTAGCTTTGATTGACTTCATTTGAGTTTCATTTGATTCAATTAGCTTTGTTGAATGCATTTGAGTTTCATTTGATTCAATTAGCTTTGTTTGAATGCATTTGAGTTCCATTTGATTTAATTAGCTATGTTTGACTTCATTTGACTTTCATTTGATTCAATTAACTTTGTTTAATGCATTTGAGTTTCATTAGATTCAATTAGCTTTTATTTGAATTCATTTGAGTTTCATTTGATACAATTAGCTTTGACATACTTCATTTGACTTTCATTTGATTCAATTAGCTTTGTTTGACTTCATTTTACTTTAATTTGATTCAATTAACTTTGTTCAATGCATTTGAGTTTTATTTGATTCAATTAGCATTATTGAATGCATTTGAGTTTCATTTGATTCAATAAGTTTTATTTGACTTCATTTGACTTTAATTTGATTCAATTATCTTTGTTGAATGCATTTGAGTTTCATTTGATTCTATATTAGCTATGTTTGACCTCATTTGACTTTCATTTGATTCAATTAGCTTTGTTTGATGCATTTGAGTTTCATTTGATTCAATTAGCTTTGTTGAATGCATTTGAGTTTCATTTGATTCTATTAGCTATGTTTCGACTTAATTTAACTTTCATTTGATTCAATGAGCATTGTTTGACTTCATTTTACTTTAATTTGATACAATTAACATTGTTAAATGCATTTGAGTTTTATTTGATTCAATTAGCTTTGTAGAATGCATTGGAGTTTCATTTGATTCAATTAGCTTTGTTGAATACATTTGAGGTTCATTTGATTCTATTAGCTATGTTTCACATCATTTGACTTTCATTTAATTCAATTAGCTTTGTTTGACTTCATTTTATTTTAATTTGATTCAATTAACTTTGTTCAATGCATTTGCGTTTTTATTTGATTCAAATAGCATTTTTGAATGCATTTGAGTTTCATTTGATTCAATAAGCTTTGTTTTACTTCATTTGACTTGAATTTGATTCAATTATCATTGTTGAATGCATTTGAGTTTCATTTGCTTCAATTAGCTTTGTTAAAAGCATTTGAGTTTCATTTGATTCAATTAGCTATGTTTGACTTCATTTAACTTTTATTTGATACAATTAGCTTTGTTTAATGCATTTGAGTTTCATTTGATTCAATTAGCTTTGTTGAATGCATTTGAGTTTCATTTGATTCTATTAGCTATGTTTGACTTCATTTGACTTTCATTTGATTCAATTAGCTTTGTTTGACTTTATTTTACTTTAATTTGATTCGATTAGCTTTGTTGAATGCATTTGAGTTTCATTTGATTCAATTAGCTTTTTTGAATGCATTTGAGTTTCGGTTGATTCAATTAGCTTTGTTGAATGCATTTGAGTTTTTTATTTAATTCAATTAGCTTTGTTGAATGCATTTGAGTTTCATTTGATTCAATTAGCTTTATTTGACTTCATTTGACTTTCATTTAATTCAATTAGCTTTGTTTGACTTCATTTGACTTTCATTTGATTCAATTATCATTGTTGAATGCATTTGAGTTTCATTTGATTCAATTAGCTTTGTTGAATGCATATGAGTTCCATTTGATTCAATTAGCTATGTTTGACTTCATTTGACTTTCATTTGATTCAATTAGCTTTGTTTAATGCATTTGAGTTTCACTTGATTCAATTAGCTTTGTTGAACGCATTTGAGTTTTATTTGATTCTTTTTGCTATGTTTGACTTCTTTTTGACTTTCATTTGATTCAATTAGCTTTGTTTGGACTTCATTTTACTTTAATTTGATTCAATTAGCTTTGTTGAATGCATTTGAGTTTCATTTGATTCAATTAGCTTTATTTGAATTCATTTGACTTTCATTTGATACAATTAGCTTTGATTGACTTCATTTGACTTTCATTTGATTGATTAGCTTTTATTGAATGCATTTGAGTTTTATTGGATTAATTAGCTTTATTGAATGCATTTGAGTTTCATTTGATTCAATTAGCTATGTTTCGACTTCATTTGATTTTCATTTGATTCAATTAGCTTTGTTTAATGCATTTGAGTTTCATTTGATTCAATTAGTCTTGTTGAATGCATTTGAGTTTCATTTGATTCTATTAGCTATGTTTGACTTCATTTGACTTTCATTTGATTCAATTAGCTTTGTTTGACTTCATTTTTACTTTTAATTTGATTCAATTAGCTTTGTTGAATGCATTTGAGTTTCATTTGAATCTATTAGCTATGTTTGACTTCATTTGACTTTCATTTGATTCAATTAGCTTTGTTTGACTTTTATTTTACTTTTAATTTGATTCAATTAGCTTTGTTGAATGCATTTGAGTTTCATTTGATTCAATTAGCTTTATTTGAATTCATTTGACTTTCATTTGATACAATTAGCTTTGATTGACTTCATTTGACTTTCATTTAATTCAATTAGCTTTATTGAATGCATTTGAGTTTCATTTGATTCAATTAGCTTTGTTGAATGCATTTGAGATTTATTTGATTCAATTAGCTTTATTTGACTTCATTTAACTTTCATTTGATTCAATTAGCTTTGTTTAATGCATTTGAGTTTCATTTGATTCAATTAGCTTTGTTTAATGTATTTGAGTTTCATTTGATTCAATTAGCTTTATTTGAATTCATTTGACTTTCATTTGATACAATTAGCTTTGATTGACTTCATTTGACTTTCATTTGATTCAATTAGCTTTGTTTGACTTCATTTTACTTTAATTTGATTCAATTAGTTTTGTTGAATGCATTTGAGTTTCATTTGATTCAATTAGCTTATTTGAATGCATTTGAGTTTCAGTTGATTGATTAGCTTTGTTGAATGCATTTGAGTTTTTATTTAATTCAATTAGCTTTGTTGAATGCATTTGAGTTTCATTTGATTCAAGTAGCTTTATTTGGACTTCATTTGACTTTCATTTAATTCAATTAGCATTGTTTGACTTCATTTGACTTGTATTTGATTCAATTATCATTGTTGAATGCATTTGAGTTTCATTTGATTCAATTAGCTTTGTTGAATGCATATGAGTTCCATTTGATTCAATTAGCTATGTTTCGACTTCATTTGACTTTCATTTGATTGATTAGCTTTGTTTAATGCATTTGAGTTTCATTTGATTCAATTAGCTTTGTTGAACGCATTTGAGTTTCTATTTGATTCTTTTTGCTATGTTTGACTCTTTTTTGACTTTCATTTGATTCTATTAGCTTTGTTTGACTTCATTTTTACTTTAATTTGATTCAATTAGCTTTTGTTGAATGCATTTGAGTTTCATTTGATTCAATTAGCTTTGTTGAATTCATTTGATTTTCATTTGATACAATTAGCTTTGATTGACTTCATTGACTTTCATTTGATTCAATTAGCTTTATTGAATGCATTTGAAGTTTTATTTGGATTCAATTAGCTTTATGAATGCATTTGAGTTTCATTTGATTCAATTAGCTATGTTTGACTTCATTTGATTTTCATTTGATTCAATTAGCTTTGTTTAATGCATTTTGAGTTTCATTTGATTCAATTAGCTTTGTTGAATGCATTTGAGTTTCATTTGATTCTATTAGCTATGTTTGACTTCATTTGACTTTCATTTGATTCAATTAGCTTTGTTTGACTTCATTTTACTTTAATTTGATTCAATTAGCTTTGTGGAATGCATTTGAGTTTCATTTGAATCTATTAGCTATGTTTGACTTCATTTGACTTTCATTTGATTCAATTAGCTTTGTTTGACTTTATTTTACTTTTTAATTTGATTCAATTAGCTTTGTTGAATGTATTTGAGTTTCATTTGATTCAATTAGCTTTATTTTGAATTCATTTGACTTTCATTTGATACAATTAGCTTTGATTGACTTCATTTGACTTTCATTTAATTCAATTAGCTTTATTGAATGCATTTGAGTTTCATTTGATTCAATTAGCTTTGTTGAATGCATTTGAGTTCCATTTGATTTAATTAGCTATGTTTGACTTCATTTGACCTTTCATTTGATTCAATTAGCTTTGTTTAATGCATTTGAGTTTCATTTGATTCAATTAGCTTTGTTTAATGTATTTGAGTTTCATTTGATTCAATTAGCTTTATTTGAATTCATTTTGACTTTCATTTGATACAATTAGCTTTGGGGACTTCATTTGACTTTCATTTAATTCAATTAGCTTTGTTTGACTTCATTTTACTTTAATTTGATTCAATTAGTTTTGTTGAATGCATTTGAGTTTCATTTGATTCAATTAGCTTATTTGAATGCATTTGAGTTTCGTTGATTCAATTAGCTTTGTTGAATGCATTTGAGTTTTATTTAATTGATTAGCTTGTTGAATGCATTTGAGTTTCATTTGATTCAAGTAGCTTTATTTCGACTTCATTTCGACTTTCATTTAATTCAATTAGCATTGTTTGACTTCATTCGACTTCATTTGATTCGATTATCATTGTTGAATGCATTTGAGTTTCATTTGATTCAATTAGCTTTGTTGAATGCATATGAGTTCCATTTGATTCAATTAGCTATGTTTGACTTCATTTGACTTTCATTTGATTCATTAGCTTTGTTTAATGCATTTGAGTTTCCACTTGGATTCAATTAGCTTTGTTGAACGCATTTGAGTTTTATTTGATTCTTTTGCTATGTTTGACTCTTTTTGACTTTCATTTGATTCAATTAGCTTTGTTTGACTTCATTTTACTTTAATTTTTGATTCAATTAGCTTTGTCGAATGCATTTGAGTTTCATTTGATTCAATTAGCTTTATTTGAATTCATTTGACTTTCATTTGATACAATTAGCTTTGATTGACTTCAATTGACTTTCATTTGATTCAATTAGCTTTATTGAATGCATTTGAGTTTTATTGGATTCAATTAGCTTTATCTGAATGCATTTGAGTTTCATTTGATTCAATTAGCTATGTTTGACTTCATTTGATTTTTCATTTGATTCAATTAGCTTTGTTTAATGCATTTGAGTTTCATTTGATTCAATTAGCTTTGTTGAATGCATTTGAGTTTCATTTGATTCTATTAGCTATGTTTGACTTCATTTGACTTTCATTTGATTCAATTAGCTTTGTTTGACTTCATTTTACTTTAATTTGATTCAATTAGCTTTGTGGAATGCATTTGAGTTTCATTTGAATCTATTAGCTATGTTTGACTTCATTTGACTTTCATTTGATTCAATTAGCTTTGTCTTGACTTATTTTTACTTTAATTTGATTCAATTAGCTTTGTTGAATGCATTTGAGTTTCATTTGATTCAATTAGCTTTATTTGAATTCATTTGACTTTCATTGATATAATTAGCTTTGATTGACTTCATTTGACTTCTCATTTAATTTAATTAGCTTTATTGAATGCATTTGAGTTTCATTTGATTCAATTAGCTTTGTTGAATGCATTTGAGTTCCATTTGATTTAATTAGCTATGTGTTGACTTCATTTGACTTTCATTTGATTCATTAGCTTTGTTTAATGCATTTGAGTTTCATTTGATTCAATTAGCTTTGTTGAATGCATTTGAGTTTCATTTGATTCAATTAGCTTTGTTTAATGCATTTGAGTTTCATTTGATACAATTAGCTTTGGCGAATTCATTTGACTTTCATTAGATTCAATTAGCTTTGTTTGACTTTATTTTACTTTTATTTGATTCAATTAACTTTGTTCAATGCATTTGGAGTTTTATTTGATTCAAATAGCATTACTGAATGCATTTGAGTTTCATTTGATTCAATAAGTTTTTATTTGACTTCATTTGACTTGAATTTGATTCAATTATCATTGTGAATGCATTTGAGTTTCATTTGATTCTATTTGCTATGTTTGACTTCATTTGATTCAATTAGCTTTGTTTGACTTCATTTTACTTTAATTTGAGTCATTTTACTTTAATTTGAGTCAATTAGCTTTGTTTTGACTTCATTGTTTAATGCATTTGAGTTTCACTTGATTCAATTAGCTTTGTTGAATGCATTTGAGTTTCATTTGATCCCATTAGCTATGTTTGACTTAATTTGACTTTCATTTGATTCATTAGCTTTGTTTGACTTCATTTTACTTTAATTTGATACAATTAACTTTGTTCAATGCATTTGAGTTTTATTTGATTCAATTAGCTTTGTAGAATGCATTTGAGTTTCATTCGACTCCCTTAGCTTTGTTGAATACATTTGAGGTTCATTTGATTCTATTAGCTATGTTTCACATCATTTGACTTTCATTTGATTCAATTAGCTTTGTTTGACTTCATTTTACTTAATTTGATACAATTAACTTTTTCAATGCATTTGAGTTTTATTTGATTCAATAGCGCATTGAATGCATTTGAGTTTCATTTGATTCAATAATTTTTTTTTACTGCTTGACTTGAATTTGATTCAATTATCATTGTTGAATGCATTTGTGTTTCATTTGCTTCAATTAGCTTTGTTAAATGCATTTGAGTTCCATTTGATTCAATTAGCTATGTTTAACTTCATTTGACTTTCATTTGATGCAATTAGCTTTGTTAAATGCATTTGAGTTTCACTTGATTCAATTAGCTTTGTTGAATGCATTTGAGTTTCATTTGATTCTATTAGCTATGTTTGACTTAATTTTGACTTTCATTTGATTCAATTAGCTTTGTTTGACTTCATTTTACTTTAATTTGATACAATTAACTTTGTTCAATACATTTGAGTTTTATTTGATTCAATTAGCTTTGTAGAATGCATTTCAGTTTCATTCGACTCGTTTGTTGAATACATTTGAGGTTCATTTGTAAACTATTAGCTATGTTTCACATCAATTGACTTTCATTTGATTCAATTAGCTTTGTTTGAATTCCCATTTTACTTTAATTTGATACAATTAACTTTGTTCAATGCATTTGAGTTTTATTTGATTCAAATAGCATTATAATGCATTTGAGTTTCATTTGATTCAATTTCTTCGACTTCATTTGACTTGAATTTGATTAATTATCATTGTTGAATGCATTTGAGTTTCATTTGATTCAATTAGCTTGGTTGCATTTCCGAGTTCTATTTGATTCAATTAGCTATGTTTGACTTCATTTGGACTTTCATTTGATACAATTAGCTTTGTTTAATGCATTTGAGTTTCATTTGATTCAACTCGCTTTATTTGAATTCATTTGACTTTCATTTGATACAATTAGCTTTGACTGACTTCATTTGACTTTCATTTGATTCAATTAGCTTTGTTTGACTTCATTTTACTTTAATTTGATTCAATTAACATAGTTCAATGCAATTGAGTTTTATTTGATTCAAATAGCTTTACTGAATGCATTTGAGTTTCATTTGATTCAATAAGTTTTATTTGACTTCAATTTGACTTGAATTTGATTAAATTATCATTGTTGAATGCATTTGAGTTTCATTTGTGATACGTGAGAAGCATCAAGATTTAACAATCCTAGTTCCGTTAGGATTCTTTATATAGTTCTCTAGTTGCGTTAGGAAACTATGTATTTTTATTTGCTTAAAACTCTAGTTTGTTTTAATTTCCTTGCTTTGTTTTAAGAGTTAGAACACTAGTAAGAGTGTTGATAGGATAGGCGTGAGTTGTGATAACAACCAGCCGAGTATTTGCATATCTTTAGGCGTGTGATTGATGTTTATGTTCTTATCTTTTAGTTTGTTAGGAGCATTAGAATTTGAACCTTGCTAGGACTCTTCTAATGTATTTATATTCGATTATTATCAATAATAAAAAGGGCGGAGTTGAATGTTTAAGTTTAATTCTTGGTGAATTAAAAGTTTCGAAATGAATCCAAACGTTTTTCGTGAGTGAATCCTAAACCCTAGTTGAGTTTTGATTTGGATTAATCAGAATTCTCCATATCCTTGTGTTATTCGGATTTCCTTGGTTGTTTTTCATCCAAGAATTCGGTTCTTACTATCAAATTTCTTTAAAGTTTGAATCTTTAATTCACAAAGCCACTAAACTCTAGACTAAAGAGCCTAGAATCGTGTTTCTTGCATAAGGAAATACATCATCTTGGTGTGGCTGCTTGATACCACCCCCACGTTGCTGATTCCACCCCCAGGCTGCAATCATGTCTGTTGCTTTGCGTCAATTCTGCAGTCAGTCCGGTAAAACTGTTCGTCTGGACACGTTTCAAGTCGGAATTCAGATTTTCTTAATTCGTTGGAAAGCTAACAAAGAGATCTATCTTGTGTTAAAATTTGAGCGCATTTGAACCAGTAACGAAGTCGCAGTCATCAAATACATCTGCGTCAAATTGCGTTTCTTGCTGCTGCTTGCCCCTCCCGTTTCTTGGTTGCGTTGCACCATGCTCGACGATCACGAATCTTTGCAAGACGCCATTAAGGCCACCAACGAACAAGTGCAGCTCCTCATCGCTCGGATGGCTGCTCCGACCACGAAAGTTACTACCTTTGAACGAGATGCAAACTTTGTTTGACTTCATTTGACTTTCATTTGATACAATTAGCTTTGTTTGACTTCATTTGACTTTCATTTGATTCAATTAGCTTTGTTTAATGCTTTTGAGTTTCACTTGATTCAATTAGCTTTGTTGAATGCATTTGAGTTTTATTTGATTCTATTTGCTATGTCTGACTTTGTTTGACATTCATTTGATTCAATTAGCTTTGTTTGACGTCATTTTACTTTAATTTGATTCAATTAGCTTTGTTGAATACATTTGAGTTTCATTTGATTCAATTAGCTTTATTTGAATTCATTTGACTTTCATTTGATACAATTAGCTTTGATTGACTTCATTTGACTTTCATTTGATTCAATTAGCTATATTGAATGCATTTGAGTTTCATTGGATTCAATTAGCTTTGTTGAATGCATTTGAGTTTCATTTGATTCAATTAGCTATGTTTGACTTCATTTGATTTTCATTTGATTCAATTAGCTTTGTTTAATGCATTTGAGTTTCATTTAATTCAATTAGCTTTGTTGAATGCATTTGAGTTTCATTTGATTCTATTAGCTATGTTTGACTTCATTTCATTTTCATTTGATTCAATTAGCTTTGTTTGACTTCATTTTACTTTAATTTGAATCAATTAGCTTTGTTGAATGCATTTGAGTTTCATTTGATTCTATTAGCTATGTTTGACTTCATTTTGACTTTCATTTGATTCAATTAGCTTTGTTTAATGCTTTTGAGTTTCACTTGATTCAATTAGCTTTGTTGAATGCATTTTGAGTTTTATTTGATTCTATTTGCTATGTCGACTTTGTTTGACATTCATTTGATTCAATTAGCTTTGTTTGACTTCATTTTACTTTAATTTGATTCAATTAGCTTTGTTGAATGCATTTGAGTTTCATTTGATTCAATTAGCTTTATTTGAATTCATTTGACTTTCATTTGATACAATTAGCTTTGATTAACTTCATTTGACTTTCATTTGATTCAATTAGCTATATTGAATGCATTTGAGTTTCATTGGATTCAATTAGCTTTGTTGAATGCATTTGAGTTTCATTTGATTCAATTAGCTATGTTTGACTTCATTTGATTTTCATTTGATTCAATTAGCTTTGTTTAATGCATTTGAGTTTCATTTAATTCAATTAGCTTTGTTGAATGCATTTGAGTTTCATTTGATTCTATTAGCTATGTTTGACTTCATTTCACTTTCATTTGATTCAATTAGCTTTGTTTGACTTCATTTTACTTTAATTTGATTCAATTAGCTTTGTTGAATGCATTTGAGTTTCATTTGATTCTATTAGCTATGTTTGACTTCATTTAACTTTCATTTGATTCAATTAGCTTTATTTTACTTTAATTTGATTCAATTAGCTTTGTTGAATGCATTTTGAGTTTCATTTGATTAAATTAGCTTTATTTGAATTCACTCGACTTTCATTTGATACAATTAGCTTTGAGTCGACTTCATTTCGACTTTCATTTGATTCAATTAGCTTTATTGAATGCATTTGAGTTTCATTTGATTCAATGATACAAGTCAAGGTCAAGGTCAAGCTCCAAATGATCCGATTTGTTTAGTCCTTGAAGTGTTCGGGTTGAGTTAAATTGAACTCCTCATTTGTGTCATTTCTTAAATGGGACGATGATTCCATTGATGAAGCTTGAAGGTGACACCATTTCTAGAGTCTTAGTTATTTTAATTAAGCAAATAAAGGTCCGAAAATATCTTGTGATATTTCGGCCATTTTAGGCGTGTCTTAGGCGTGTGGAGTAGGCTCCTTGTGCTCCAAGGTTGCAAGTTGTCATTGAGTTGTAATATTCCTTGAGTTTCCCTTATTTCTTGGTTTCCTTAGGTTGTGTTAGGCGTGTGAGGAGAGTTAGGGGGCTGATTTATGGTTTTCTTTATCTCCTTTATTCTCTCCTAGAATCAAGGGATTAGGATGTAAGGAGTTAAGGGATGTTTCTTAATTTCTTTGGTGATTTTCGGCCTTGTGGAGTCCTTGGAGGACAAGTTTATTTTATTATAAATAATTGTTCCATGCTATTATTCAAGGCATGTGAGATTAATACAAATTCTTGTTAATTGAAATCAATTGTTTTCCTTACAATTATTTAACCATTAAGTCTATTTTCAGGAGTGATTATTTACTTAGTGTTTAATCTACTTAATTCGCGAGTGGTTTAAAAGTGAGATTAAGAGTTAATTAAAATAATCGGGAGTGTTTATTTTAATTATCATATCCGGTGACTTAAGACATAAATTTCGGACTTCATTCTTTCATCAAGTTCGATCCTTTGCTCGAGATTCTTGATTGCTCATTCACTTTGGACGTGTAATCATATCATTCAATTAGCTTTGTTGAATGCATTTGAGTTCCATTTGATTTAATTAGCTATGTTTGACTTCATTTGACTTTCATTTGATTGATTAGCTTTGTTTGATAGATTTGAGTTTCATTTGATTCAATTAGCTTTGTTGAATGCATTTGAGTTTCATTTGATTCTATTAGCTACATTTGACTTTATTTGACTTTCATTTGATTCGATTAGCCTGGTTTGACTTCATTTAACTTTAATTTGATTAAATTAGCTTTGTTTGATTTCATTTGACTTTGATTTAATTCAATTAGCTTTGTAGAATGCATATGAGTTTCATTTGACTCAATTAGCTTTGTTGAATACACTTAAGTTTCATTTGATTCTATTAGCTATGTTTGACTTCATTTGACTTTCATTTGATTCAATTAGCTTTGTTTCTGACTTCATTTAACTTTAATTTGATTCAATTTACTTTGTTCAATGCATTTTGAGTTTATTTTGATTCAAATAGCATTACGAATGCGTTTGAATTCCATTGATTCAATAAGTTTTCTTTGACCTTCATTTTACTTGAATTTGATTCAATTATCATTGTTCAATTGCATTTTAGTTTCATTTGATTCAATTAGCTTTGTTAAATGCATTTGAGTTCCATTTGATTCAATTTGCCATGTTTCGACTTCATTTGACTTTCATTTAATACAATTAGCATTGTTTAATGCATTTGAGTTTCATTTGATTCAATTAGCTTTTATTTGAATTCATTTGACTTTCATTTGATACAATTAGCTTTATTGACTTCATTTGACTTTCATTTGATTCAATTAGCTTTGTTTCCGACTTCATTTTACTTTAATTTGATTAATTAACTTTGTTCGAATGCATTTGAAGTTTATTTGATTCAAAGCATTATGGAATGCATTTGAGTTTCATTTGATTAATAAATTTTTTTTTTTTTTTTTTATTTCGACTTCATTTGACTTGCATTTGATTCAATTAACATTGTTGAATGCATTTGAGTTTCATTTGATTCTATTAGCTATATTTGACCGCCATTTGACTTTTCATTTGATTCAATTAGCTTTGTTTAATGCATTTCCAGTTTCACTTGTTTCAATTGCTTTGTTGAATGCATTTGAGTTTCATTTGATTCTATTAGCTATGTTTGACTTAATTCTGACTTTCATTAAAATCAATTAGCTTTGTTTGACTTCATTTTACTTTAATTTGATACAATTAACTTTGTTCTATGCATTTGAATTTTATTTGATTCAATTAGCTTTGTAGAATGGCATTTGACTTTCATTCGACTCAATTTGCTTTGTTCAATACATTTGAGGTTCGATTTGATTTTTATTAGCTATGTTTCACATCATTTGACTTTCATTTGATTCAATTAGCTTTGTTAAATGCATTTGAGTTTCATTTGATTCTATTATCTACATTTCCGAACTTTATTTGAACCATTTGATTGAATTAGCCGGTTTAACTTCATTTAACTTCTTAATTTGAGGCAATTAGCTTTTTGATTTCATTTCCGACATTAATTTGATTCAATTTACTTTGTATAATGCATATGAGTTTCATTTGACTCATTAGCTTTGTCAATACATTTGAGTTTCATTTTATTCAATTAGCTTTGTTTCCGACTTCTTTTTACTTTAATTTGATTCAATTAACTTTGTTCAATGCATTTGAGTTTTATTTGATTCAAATAGCATTTTCAATGCACTTGAAGTTCCATTTGATTCAATAAGTTTTCTTTGACTTCATTTGACTTGAATTTGATTCAATTATCATTGTTGAATGCATTTTGAGTTTCATTTGATTCAAGTAGCTTTGTTAATGCATTTCTGAGTTCCATTTTGATTCAATTCGCTATGTTTCACTTCATTTCACTTTCATTTGATGCAATTAGCTTTGTTTAATGCATTTGAGTTTCATTTGGTTCAATTAGCTTTATTTAAATTCAATTGACTTTCATTTGATACAATTAGCTTTTGAGTGACTTCATTTCGACTTTCATTTGATTCAATTAGCTTTTGTTTGACCCCATTTTACTTTAATTTGATTGACTAACTTTGCTCAATGCATTTGAGTTTTATTTGATTCAAATAGCATTACTGAATGCATTTGAGTTTCATTTGATTCAATAAGTTTTTATTTGACTTCATTTGACTTCAATTTGATTCAATTATCATTGTTGAATGCATTTGAGTTTCATTTGATTCTATTAGCTATTTTGACTTCATTTGACTTTTCATTTGATTCAATTAGCTTTGTTTAATTTCATTTGAGTTTCACTTGATTCAATTAGCTTTGTTGAATGCATTTGAATTTCATTTCATTCCTGTTAGCTTTGTTGACTTCATTTCGACTTTAATTTGAGGATTCCAATTAGCTTTGTTTTGACTTTATTTTACTTTAATTTGATTCAATTAGCTTTGCGTAAGAATGCATTTCCAGTTTCATTCGACTCAATTTACTTTGTTGAATACATTTGAGTTCATTTGATTCTATTAGCTATGTTTCACATCATTTGACTTTCTTTGATTCAATTAGCTTTGTTTGACTTCATTTTACTTTAATTTGATTAATTAACTTTGTTCATGCATTTGAGTTTTATTTGATTCAAATAGCATTACTTGAATGCATTTGAGTTTCATTTGATTCAATAAGTTTTTTTGACTTCATTTGACTTGAATTTGATTCAATTATCATTGTTGAATGCATTTCAGTTTCGTTGATTCAATTAGCTTTGTTCAATGCATTTGAGTTCCATTTGATCAATTAGCTATGTTTCGACTTCATTTTGACTTTCATTTTGATTCAATTAAGCTTTGTTTAATGCATTTTCAGTGTCATTTGATTCAAGTAGCTTTGTTTTTAATGCATTTGAGTTTCATTCGAATTGATTAGCTTTATTTCAATTCATTTTGACTTTCATTTGATACAATTAGCTTACACTGACTTCATTTCACTTTCATTTGATCTCAATTATCTTTTGTTTCGACTTCATTTTACTTTAATTTGATTCAATTAACTTTGTTCAATGCATTTGAGTTTTATTTGATTCAAATGCATTCCCGAATGCACTCGAGTTTCATTTCGATTCAATAAGTTTTATTTGACTTCATTTGACTTGAATTTGATTCAATTATCATTGTTGAATGCATTTTGAGTTTCATTTGATTCTATTAGCTATGTTTCGACTTCATTTGACTTTCATTTTGATTCAATAAGCATTGTTTAATGCATTTGAGTTTCACTTGATTCAATTAGCTTTGTTGAATGCATTTGAGTTCCATTTGATTCTATTAGCTATGTTTTCAACTTAATTTTGACTTTCATTTGATTCAATTAGCTTTGTTTAACTTCATTTTACTTTAATTTGATACAATTAACTTTGCTCAATGCATTTGAGTTTTTATTTGATTCAATTAGCTTTGTAGAATGCATTTGAGTTTCATTCGACTCAATTGCTTTGTTCAATACATTTGAGTTCATTTGATTCTATTAGCTATGTTTCACATCATTTGTCTTTCATTGAGATTCAATTAGCTTTGTTTGACTTCATTTTACTTTAATTTGATACAATTAACTTTGTTCAATGCATTTGAGTTTTATTTGATTCAAATAAAGATTACTAAATGCATTTGAAGTTTCATTTGATTCAATAAGTTTTTTTACTTAATTTGACTTGAATTTGATTCAATTATCATTGTTGAATGCATTTGTGTTTCATTTGCTTCAATTAGCTTTGTTAAATGCATTTTGAAGTTCCATTTAATTCAATTAGCTAGGTTTCCGACTTCATTTGACTTTCATTTGATACAATTTGCTTTGTTTCGACTTCATTTGACTTTCATTTGATTCAATTAGCTTTGTTTAATGCTTTTGAGTTTCACACTTGATTCAATTAGCTTTGTTGAATGCATTTCGAGTTTTATTTGATTCTATTTGCTATGTCTCGACTTTGTTTGACATTCATTTGATTCAATTAGCTTTGTTTGACTTCATTTTACTTTAATTTGATTCAATTAGCTTTTTTTAATGCATTTGAGTTTCATTTGATTCAATTAGCTTTATTTGAATTCATTTGACTTTCATTTGATACAATTAGCTTTGATTAACTTCATTTGACTTTCATTTGATTCAATTAGCTATTGAATGCATTGAACTACATTGGATTCAATTGCTTTGTTGAATGCATTCTGAAGTTTCATTTGATTCAATTAGCTATGTTTCGACTTCATTTGATTTTCATTTGATTCACTTAGCTTTGTTTAATGCATTTTGAGTTTCATTTAATTCAATTAACTTTGTTCAATGCATTTCGAGATTTTCATTTGATTCTATTAGCTATGTTTCACTTCATTTCACTTTCATTTTGATTCAATTAGC